>PVJI01005422.1:0-96645 GCA_004026765.1 Micronycteris hirsuta | reverse complement strand
TGCCTTCAGGCTATGGGGGGGGGGGGCGGTTAGCAAAGGGACAATGGCTTCTGCTTGCCTTGATATGAGACACTTCATTTTCTCCCTTTATACCACTGGTAACCCGGAGCTGCTAACCCAGAGCTGGAGCTCAGAGGGAGTGAGCCTGAGTAGCTTGCAGGATCCTGTGGATTTTCTGCAAGAAAATGAACCTGAGCCCGGCTGGTGTAGCTCAGTGGATTGAGTGCGGGCTGGGAACCAGAGGGTCCCAGTTCGATTCCCAGTTGGGGCACATGCCTGGGTTGCGGGCCAGGTCCCCAATGAGGACCATGTGAGAGGCAACCATACATTGCTCTTTCTCCCTCCTCTCTCTGAAAATAAATAAACAAAATCTTAAAAAAAATAAAAAATAAAGTGAGAAAAATGAGGTTTCGAAAATAAAAGCTGCTGGTCAGCCCTCTCAGCAGCGTGGAACTTGGGGGCGCAGCGGGGCGGAGCGGGGCTAGGGGGCGGGTGCTGGGCCCTGCCTGGCGGCCTTAGCCAGGTCCCACCCGCCCCTCTGATCGCCTACACACTACTGCTGTGTCCAGACGAGCAACAAAACAGCCAGGGCCACTGGACATTCTTGCATTTTACAACCCCAGTCCCAGTTGGACCTTTAGAGTCGGCACTCTCGAAGGGAGAATTTTAAGCCCTGTTCGCGGAAGACAGGGACAGATGAAAAAAGTCTAGGTTGGTCCTATACCGCTGGAAAATCTAAGGAGAAAGACGGCAAAAAGTCCCGGGGCTGCAGGTGGGACCTCAAGGAGCCGTATCCACGAACCGGACGCGTGAGCACGTCCCTCCAGGTCTTCCCATTCAAAATGAGCCCCAAATGAGGTACGTCTTTCCCACCTGGCGCAGAAAGCTCCTTAGGAACCGCGTGCCCCCCACGCTGCCTGGCCAGCCTGGCGCAGGTGCCCGCGCCCCCCCCCCTCCCATCCCGCCGTTCTCACCTGCCAGGCGGCCGAATTCTCGCGTCCGCAGCTCGCTCAGGCTGCGCTGGCCACAGCCGTAGGCGAGTGGCTGCGTGTTCGAGTGTGGGAACGGAGCGAAAGCCAGCAGTTCGGCTCCCGGCTGCTCCTCCCTGCCAGCCATGACCCAGGCCTGCCTGCCGCGCTGTCCCGGCCGCCGGGCAGGAGTGAAAGCCGGCCCACACGCACTCCGCCTCGCCACTCCCGGGCCGCGCCTCCCCGCCCCACAATGACACGGGTCCGCGGCCCAGGGGCGGCGCATCTGGAAACCTGCCGGGTTGGCCTGGACCGCGCGCGTGCGCGCCCGTGATTTCACACGGAGTTTCACTTTTTTTTTTTTTTTTAATATTTTGAGAGGGGAGGGAGAGGGGAAAAACACCAACGTGCGACATACATCAACCGGTTACCTATCACACGACCCTACTGGGGACCTGGCCAGCAACTCAAGCCTATGCTCTGACTAGGAATCGAACCAGCCACATTTCACTTCTTTCCTGCCCCTTTTCTACCTGGGGTCGGGGGAGAGAATGCCCCTTTGTGTTGTCGCTTGGAACAGTTCCCGCACGGAGCCCACGCAGATGCCCCAGAACACTTGGAATTCTAAGTTCTCCTTTATGGTCCCATGACGAGACTGGTTGAAAGCAACAAATTGCATTTTCTGCTCGGCATCCTCTGGCAACCCTCACCACTCGA
Source organism: Micronycteris hirsuta (assembly GCA_004026765.1). Taxonomy (NCBI): domain Eukaryota; kingdom Metazoa; phylum Chordata; class Mammalia; order Chiroptera; family Phyllostomidae; genus Micronycteris; species Micronycteris hirsuta. The sequence continues at coordinate 94,960 of PVJI01005422.1, read as the reverse complement.
CTCTCCCGGGAGGAGCTCCTAACAGCTCCTGGGACCGTCACTCTTCGTGGTGAAACTCTAGTGTGTGAGGCAAGGCGTTCGCAAGGAAGACTGACTTCCCCGGTTGGCACTCCCCAGAGGAGCGTGTGCTCAGCGTTTCTGAGAATGCAGCTGAGCAAAGGTGGAGGAAGAAAAAGACTGGGGATTCATGAAGTTAGTTGATAAAGTCTCAGTGGCTGCTCCCCGCCCCAGTCTGGTAGCTAGGAGGCGACCAGGACAAGAGTGCTTGTTCTGCTCCGCCCTTGCGCCTACATCCGGGATGCAGGGGAAGGGGAGGGTGCCGGGCAGAGCGGCTGTCCCTGGACACCAAACCCATGTTCAGGAAGTGCTGTGCCGGGCCCTGGGGCTGGGGGAAGGTGCAAGAAATGGGGCTATGGTATAATGTAGGGGACCCTCAGGTGATATCCTAGGTACCGGGCCTGCCTAGGAGAGTGGAGTGAAAGCGGACCAGGTACTGGGGGTCCTGACGAGGTGCATGGTGTAGAACCAAGTGAGGCAAGAGGGATTCAGATGTGGGCAGCGTGGGGAAACCCAAGTTTCTCAAAACATACCGCGATGGGATGAGGCGGAAAGGGCTCCCACCTCAAAAAAAAAGAAAAAAATCATCGCATACGCTGCAGCCAGGCCCGCGGTGGTCCTGCGCGCGGGCTGCACGCGCAGTGGAATGATTGGCGTGAGGATGCGTGGGGCAGAATCCTCTGCCTGTATGAAATGCGCCCAGAGAATTCTGCCATTCGGTGGCCCATCGTGACAGCCTTAGAGGACTGTGAACAGCCCTACCGCCCCTGGCCTAGCTCCCCCCCGTCACGTACCAGGTCTGAAAAAGGATCCTTTGGGGGCTACCCTACTAGAGCTGGTATCCGGGCGCCCTTGGGCCTCTGTAGCCCCTGCCTGCAGACTGTCCCAGCTTCTCTGGCTGCCTAATCCCCAGGCCCTTCCTCCCCAAGCGCCACCGCCCATCTCACCCCCCTTTCTAGATACCTTCTGACCACACTTGTTGCAGGAACCTTGGCCCCCACACACTGCACTTCCTCCTGTAAACATACCTTTGGGTAACAATAAAAGCTAGTGTTAAGGAGTCGTCCCTGTGTACCAGGCACTGCACTGTCACATGTACATGCTTAATTGCACTAATAATGATGCAACAATTAAATAAGCAGATACATGAGGTGGCTTTGATGGGGGGGGGGGGGCTAAGGCAAAGAAAGACGGTAACTTTCTCAATGGCACATAGAATAGACGAGCTAGTACCTGGGAAGTCAGTCCACAGAGCCCAACCAGGTGCATCCAACAACCTCTGCTGCCACTGTGGTTCTCAGGGCCCCATCCCCATCCCTAAATTGGAAGAGGGGCAGGGCTAGCTCCTCCCAGGACCCCGTTACTGGGTGTGCCCCCAACCCCTCATTTTAATGCCCTACTTGCCAGAGAGGCTTTCCTCTAGGCCATACTTTTCCAGTATTAACTTGCACAAATCACCGGGAAGTCTACTAAAGTGCAGATTCAGATGGGGCCTGAAGTTCTGTTTCTAACTAGCCTGGGTGATGTGGACTCTAGGGTCCACGAACTGGGCTCTGAGGGAGGGCCTAGGTCATTTTCCTGGGAATGTAAGGTGCTTCTCCTGGAGGCACTGTGGCCAAGTGACAAAGCCCAAACCCACAGGGTGCCACTTCAGGAGAAGCTCACCTAGTGAACAATCTTAATGGGCCAAGTCAGAACTCTTTTTAAAATTTTAAATGTTTAATCGTGGTAAAATATATATATCATCAAATTTACTCTTAGCCATTTTTAAGGGCATGGAGCTCAGTGGTGTTAGGTACACTCACTGTTGTACAATCTCCAGAACTCTCTCCACCTTGCAACTCCTCCTCTTCCCCTCCCCGGCCTTTGGCGACCACCACCGTTTTCTGCCTCTTCGAATTTGGCTGCTCTAGGTACCTCTTACAAGTGGAACCAGGCTGTATTTATCTTTTTGTAACTGCTTTAGTTCACTTGGCATGTCTTCTAGGTTCATCCATGTTGTAGCACGTGACAGGATTTCTCTCCTTTTCAGGCTAACACCCCATTGTTCATCCACTCACCCACTGATGAACACTTGGGGGATTGCCTCCGCCTCTTGGCTATTGTGACTAATGCTGCCACGAATGTGGGTGTACAGATCTTTTAGTTCTTCTGGATGCGTGCCAGAAATGGGATTGCTGCACATATGTAATTCTGTTTTTCATTTTTGTGGAACTCCCATACTGTTTTCCATAGCTGTACCATTTTACAGTCCCACCACCAATGTACAAGGATACCAATTTCTCCCAACTCTTACTGTTTCTGTTTGATAGGAGCTACCTTACTGGGTATGAGGTGGCAACTCACTTTTTCTGACTTTCATTTCCCTAATGTTAGTGATACTGAGCATCTTTTCCTGCACTTATTGGCCATTTGCATATCTTTGGAGAAATGTCTGTTCAAGTTCTTTGCCCACTTTTCCAGTTGGTTCTTTTTTGTTGTTGTTGAGTTGTATGTGTTCTTAATGTATTCTGGATAATAACCTCTCATCAGATGTATGATTTGCAATATTCTCCCCCATTCTGTAGGTTGCCTTTTCACTGTTGTGTCCTTTGATAACAGTGCAAAACTCTTGAAGATCATTTAAAAACAATCACTGAACTACAATTTAGTCAAGAACTATCTAAGCTCTTGGCTCTACCTTATGCTCAAAAGGGTGTAAAGATACTGGCCAACAGCCAAGTAGGGAAATAAACTATAGAACATCCAGCCATAAGGCCATGTGGGCTCAGTGCCCTACCAATGCTTCAGGATGTGGGTGAGTATTGCACAAGAGAGGAAGGTAGTTACTTCTAACCAGAGTCCAGGGAAGTACCCCAAAGGAGGAAGCCTTCAACTGGGGCCAGAGCAGTGAGCCTGTGAAAAAGGGGAGAATAGTGGGTGTCCGGGGAGACCAACAGTCTCAGCCTGTAACTGGCACCAAGATTCCCTGGGCCTCTTCTGCCAGAAAGAGCTGTCAGGAGTCAGAATGCTTGCTCTCACCTTGCCTGAAGTGGAATCTCCAGCATCCATCAATGAATGTCTTAGATGCGTTCATCACTCAATGAGCTCCGGTGTCCTGTGTTTAAAGAACAGCCATTGTCTCATCTCACCTGGTCCAGCCGCTGGGCCTGGGGCTCAGAGGACCCTGAGCTGGTCCATGCTGAGGTACCAGGCAACTAGTTTCTGCACCCAAAGTTTACAGCTTTGTAAGGAAGCAGCTCTTCAGCTCCTACTTACAGTCCTCCTGTCTTACCTGAGTTTTCATAGAGCCATGAAAACTATGTACCCAGAGGCCAGATAGAAGAGTCAGCCCCTATTTTCTACTTCAAATCCCTCCCCCTTGGTGAGGTTTCATCCCTGTCCCGGTCCAATGAGCCTAGTTCCATATTCAGGATGGTGTCTCTCCTAGCAGTGGGCTCTGTTTGTGAGAACCTTCCTATATGTAAGCCATTCATTCACATATTCTTTCATTCATTCACTCTCTTGGCAAAAGTTCATTGAGTGCCTCTGAGTTAGGCAGGCTGTGCTGGTCAAGGAATAAAGTGGGGCAGGTTTGGGGTCAGGCTTTAAAAGGCTTTAAGCCAGGCTAAGGGACTGGATTTTTATTCTGAAAAATGTTAAGCAAGTAGATGACTTGGGCAGAACTGTCTAACGGGCATGAGTAGACTGGGTGAGGTTGGGAGAAGTGGGGGCACAGACATCAGCTACAACTTCTGGCAACTGTCCAGCCCTGAATCACTGAAGATGAAAACAGCCTTGTCAAGGGTATTCAGTGTTCACTGGGCAGCTGCTCCCTGCCAGGAGCATGGGAGGTGCTGGGAACACAACAGTCCATAAGGCAGCCTCTGGGCCTGAGAAGCACCCAGGACATGAAGGAGACGGGTCTGTAGTCAGATCACCCCTCTACACTGCAGAATGCTGCAGACGGGGCCATTCAGCAAAGGTTGAGGCTGAGGGGGGTGAAAGCCTCCCCTACCTGGGCTTCCAGAGGGTCCTGGAAGAGAAGGTAGGGCGGTGGGGCAGGCAGCACCCATGTGCAAAGGCCTGGAGGTGCAAAAGGCTCAGAAAATCCCAGAAGCAGAAATTCGAATAGGCGGGAGCACAGGCTGCAGTTGTGTGGGGATGAGGAGTGGGCACGCGGAGCAAGGGCAGGCAGATTGCAGTGCAGGAAGATGCCAGTGGCTGGGTCAGCCTTGTGTCTGATACCCCTGGTGGCACTGAGGAGAGGCATGGGTGTGGGGAGGCTGCAGGCAGCGCTGACCACCAGAAGCCAGGCAGGAGGCCTGGTGAAGAGCAATGAGGGCCTGGTCAGAGCCCCAAATGGTGAAGAAGTGATAGAATTCGGCAACAAAGGACGACTGATGAGAACTGGCTCCGGGTGACTTGGAGCTGTTAGATTGGGTAACAGGGTGGATGCAGGGAGGCAGGAGGCTCAGACATAGAGAGACAGTGTGAAGCTCAAATCAGGATGTCTAAGTGGAGATTCAGGCTCAGGGCTCAGGAAGGACAGCGGTCACGGTTAGAGACACAACTTACAGGAGGGGTCACCCCAGGAGCTCTGGAGTGTTCAGAGAGAGGGCAGAGCCGGGGTGTAGTGACATTTAAGGGGCACATGCCTCCATGCCTCACCGATGGGTGAGAAGGTACAAAGGTGGGAGGAGAGCCAGAAAAAAGTACCTTGGCAGTACCTAAGCCTGAAAGACATTAAGATTACTGAACTTGCCAGTTAGGTGGTATCTCAGTGGGGATAACAGTCCACTATAATGGCCAAGTCTTAAAAAGTAAGGAACAGTAGAGGTGTTCCCACTGGCTTAAGGCCCCAGGCCTCATGATCATGGAGGTAGCTGGGGGCTGCATTATGCTACATCAAGTTTCCCACCCAGTAGTTGGGATTGGTTGCGGGGTGTTTCCGAGGAGGCTGAATTTGGCTGGGATAACAAAAATAATTTAGTACTTCCTGCTAGGGTGAAATGAATACCTCCTTAACAATGAGAATCTGCTGACCAAGATATTCTGGTAGCTGAGCAATCAGAAGAGGGCCTGCCCAGCAGGAAGTAATGAGAGAGACAGCAACAGGGCTGGGTTTTTCTCCGAAGCCTAGCAGAGTACAAGCTCTGGTAGCAACAACTCGAGGGCAGTGGAAAGAAAGATGAGAAACTCCAGGACACTCCCTCCCCTGGAGTGACAGGAGACCTTTTCTGTGAATAGAAGCTCAAAGGGCAGCTCGGAATCATGACATGGCTGGGAACAAGGCTCCATTATATCTAAACTCATAATGTTCAAAACAACAAAACCCCACCAGTACTAGGCAGACCACAGGAGAGGTGGGCAGGCCCAGAGCAGGATCTTCCTGAGCTTGTTTTTCTGGGGGACCAGCTTCTCCCTGTGTTCACTGAGGAGAAGCTCCTCTGGGCCAGGCCACCCTCTTCTGGGTCCCTTCTGCTTGACCCCTTCCTCCTGCTCTTTCCCCCCTGCCCATTTATGCCACCAAGACAGGGATAGGATCTGAAATCATTCTATTTACTGACTGGTGGATTACAAAATGCTTTCTCTGCCAGCCAGCCATCTGTATTGTCAACCTTATCCTTGAATTCACTAAATATTTGATAACATGCTGTGCTAGATGCTGTGGAGAACAACAAATCTGATGCCCAGATGCTTAGGCTTTAATAGGCTTGTGTAGTGGGCTTTCATGTGTTGCCTGCTCTTGATTTTGCTTTGGAAAAACACTGTATGCAGAGCAGCAATGTGTTTGTGAAGGGAAGGACCCTGCCTCCAGCTCCCTAACAGTCTCATGGCTGTTGCTATTGCTACATCAGATGGGCACTCAACATGTGGATTTCTCCTGCCCACCATGATTAGTTCAGGACATTCAGGTCAGAGTAATGCTAAGGACTTTAATGGTATGAGAGAGGAATTCTGTCACCTCAGGGGCTGCTTTCATCCAGGAAGGAGGGCAGCTGTAGAGGAAAGCTGACCCACAGAGAGGGCAGAGCTGGAAGAATCAGAGAAAGGGCAACAGTGCCCTAATCAAACTATACTCGAACTTTGTCCTACCACTGGATTTTTTTCAGTTATGTGAGCCAATAATTCCTTGTATCACTTTGAGGCAAACATTCTTACCATAAAAAGCATCTATGGTAATCAACACAGCTTAAAACATACATAAATAAAAGACAGGAATAAGAAATGCCATAAAAGAAAATGAGAAAAAAATACTATGGAATTCAGGGAAAGGAGAGAATACTTGAAAAAGAGATGAGAAAGGCCCTAGGGAAACAACACAGGTTGAGCTTTCATTGTAAAGTAACGATTACCAATTATTAGCATTTATATATATCCAGGCCCTGGTCTAGTGTTTTTCACATATTGGCTAATTTATTCCTCAAAAAAAACCCCACGAGGTGGTTATTTTTTACAAAGTGAGACTAACATTTGTTCTATCTTACAGAATAAAGCACCTCACTTCTCAGCTGAGCACATGATGACCTGCAATTATATTTATTTCATTTCCCTGCTTCTCTTGAGATGGGGCCACAAGATTAAATTCTAGCCACGGAGATTAAGCAGAACTGTGTGGGCTTCCAAGTTTTCTTAAATTTGGGGGCACGCCTTTTCCTAATCTTACTTCCTTCTGCTGGCTTGGCTACAGAGATCATGGCAGGAGGCCAAGCAGCACCTCTGGACAGTGAGGAAGCCACATACCAATGATGGCAGGCAGCAAGAAAAAAAGCCTGAGTCTCCTGGTCACACTGAGAAGTCCCCCTACCTTGATTCCTTTTGAGAGAGAAAACATCCACCTTGCATACACCAGAAAGAACATTTTGCATCTTCATCAGACTGAACCACTAATATTATCTCCATTTAGAGAGATGAGGGCTAAAGCTTACACTCAGGTATAGCCACTGTGAGCCAGGATTCAAGCACATTTCTGATTCCTTAAGGCCAGGTTCCAGCCCTCACCTAGCCTACCTTGAGAAATACATGGAATTCGTACAAAAGTTGGTGTAGAAGCCCTTGCACTCCTGTTACAGACAACCCAGGATTTCTAATGTAAAAGAAGAGTGATTCTGCCTTTTATTTCAGTCCTGAATTTGCAGTTTCCCTCTAATCCCCACATTCACCCCTTGGCATCAATAACCAACTCTGCTTCCCCTGAGGCTATTGGGAAGATAGTGATTTGGCTCCTTGCTGTCCAAGGTAAACACATGTACTTGGAACAGCAGCCCAACCACCTCTCCTCCATCTAGGAAAGTTGAATAGGTCAGAAGACAGCAACTGCTCAGGCTGGCACTTGGCATCAATCTGAACTTTGTGCTGCGAACCAAGCAGCAAAATGAGGTATCAGGGGCAATGGGGAAGGGCAGCTTGCAGATTCTAAAATATTCCTCAGCTCCTCTGGAGCAAAGGTCTAAGACTGCCTTTTTGTTTTAGATATTACAAATGACTACAATATGGTTAAAAGGGTGCTGCTTCAGCAGATTATGACCTGCGTATGTAAAATTACAACGTGCACTAATAAATTACCATGCAGACTGCCCCGGACCTCTGAACCCTTATTGAATTACCCAGGTGATTACTAAGGAAGATGCTTTAGGATAAACTGGGACAACTGTCTGTCTACAAACTCAGCTAACAACAATAACCAACCATGAACTCAGTCTCTCGAGACTAGGCCTGCTTTCAGGGAAACTTCAGGGGTTGAGTTCTATGCTGAAAGAGGCTCTAAAGGACTAAGCCCACTGAATCTGCTCTGGAATCCAGCATATATGGGATAAAGAAATTCCTGTGTGCCAATGGGGTTAAAGACTTAGCTCCTTCAGCTGAAGAGCAAGGAAACAGCAGTTCAGGGCGTCCTGCTGTCTGAGGTTGGGCAGCTCAGATGCTCACTGCCTTGGGGCATGCATGCACACACACGACTGAGAAACAAGTCTGTACAGACTCAATCGTCTAGAACTGCAAACAGGACGGCCACTAGCCACACGTGGCTATGGAGCACCTGAAATATGGCTAGTCGGAATTAAGATGGGCTCTAAGTGTGTAATATGAAGGCGGACCCCAAAAAATCCTAGAACTGTCTTCAGAAGGGCAGGCCCCTTCTAGTACAGGCTTCCCCTGCTAGGTGAGTGTGCTAGGAACCCATCTGTACCAGTGTACCTGCTGGCATTGTTCTAAGAGGCTGCATTCAGCTTCAGTTGATTTTTTTTAAGACTCTTTCAATGCATTTGCCCACTTCATGCTGTGTGATTTCGGAGCACACCTGCCAACACTGCACTGACTGTTCAGCAGTTTTTGACCTAAAATGGCATGACCCCCATGCCCCACCCTTCCTGTTCACCTGATCTCATCCCAAATGACCGTTTTTGGTGCTTCCCCAGATGAAAAAAGTCCTCGAAGAGAAAGATTTTCTCAATGTGAAAGACATGAAACAAAAACCGGCAGAAGCACTAAAAGGTATCAACATCGACGAGTTCAAAAACTGTTTTGAGCAGTGGAAAAAAACATCTCGACAGGTGTATTGCATCAAATGGAGAGTACTTTGAAGGTGACTGAAGTTTAAACATGTGAGAGTACACAATTTTTTTATAAATAAATTCTGGGGTTTTTTGGGTCTCCCCATGTATGCACTTTACATTGTACAAAATATAATAAAAAATCTTATATAGTGCTGTGTTGAAATGATACTGCTTTGGATATATTGGGTTAAAACAAATTCATCATTAAAATAAATTTTACCTGGGAGGTGTAGGTAGACACACTATGCCCCGTCGTACAACCAAAAGAAGAACAACAACTTTAAAAACAAAAAACAACCAGACTGACAGAAAATAAAACTGGAAGTTCGACAATCAAGGACTTAAAGAAACATTCATCCAGACCGGTAGGAGGGGCGGAGACGGGAGGCAGCCGGGCGGAGAGGACTCACGGCAAGGCGGTGGCTGGAGGACCGGGGCAGGCAAGGCGGTGGCTAGAGGACTGGTCGAGGCAGCAGCTGGTGGAGTGTATGGTCCCACATTCGTGTGTGGATAAACCAGGAGGAACAACTGGGGAGCAAGGTAGACTGAACAACCCAGGGTTCCACTGTGGGGAAATAAAGCCTCAAAGCCTCTGAATGAAAACACCTGTGGGGGTTGAGATAGCAATGGGAGAAATTCCCAGCCTCACAGGAGAGTTTGTTGGAGAGACTCACAAAGTCCTAGAATGCACACAATCCACCCACCCACCCACCCGGGAATCAGTACCAGAAGGGCCCAACTTGATTGTGGGTAGTGGGAGAAGTGACTGAAAACCGGTAGAGAGCAGAGCAAGTGGCATTGTTCCCTCTCGGACCCCTCCCCCACATACAGTGCCACAATGCAACCACGTGGGTGACCCCGCCCTGGTGAACACCTGAGGCTCTGCCCCTTACTATGTAACAGGCCCCTGGAGACCAAAAGAAATGGCCCAAATGAAAGAACAGATCAAAGCTCCAGAAAAAATATAATTACGCAACGAAGAGACAGCCAACCTATCAGATGCACAGTTCAAAACACTGGTTATCACAATGCTCCAGTAACTGACTGGGTACTTTAACAGCATAAAAAAGACCCAGGCAGCAATGAAGGCCACATTATGTAAAATAAAGAAAAATCTATAGGTAACCAAAAGTGACGGGAAGGAAACCAGGACTCAAACCAAGGTTCAGAGCAGAAGGAAGAAAGAAACATTCAACCAGAACAGAATGAAGAAACAAGAATTCAAAAAAAATGAGGAGAGGCTTGGGAACCTCCAGGATATCTTTAAATGTTCCAACATCCCAATCACAGGGGTACCAGAAGGAGAAGGGGAAGACCAAGAAATTAAAAACTTATTTGAACAAATAGTGAAGAATAACTTCCCCAATCTGGTCAAGGAAATAGACTTCCAAGAAGTCCAGGAAGATCAGAGAGTCCCAAAGAAGCTGGACCCAAGGAAGCACACACCAAGGCACATCATAATCACATTAGGCAAGATTAAAGAGAAGGAGAGAATCTTAAAAGCAGCAAGACAAAAGGAGACAGTTACCTACAAAGGAGTGCCCATGAGACTGTTAGCTGATTTCTCAAAAGAAACCTTGCAGGCAAGAAGGGGCTGGTAACTAGTATTCGAAGTCATGAAAGGCAAGGACCTACATCCAAGATTACTCTATCCAGCAAAGCTATCATTTAGAATAGAAGGACAGATAAAGTGCTTCCCAGATAAAGTCAAGTTAAAGGAGTTCATCATCACCAAGCCCTTATTATACAAAATGTTAAAGGGACTTATCTAAGAAAAAGAACATCAAAAATATGAACATAAAAATTACAACAAACTCACAGCTATTAACAACCAAACCTAAAAAAAAAACAAGCAAGCAAACAACTAGAACGGGTACAGAATCACAGAAATGGAGATTGCATGGAGGGTTATCAGTGGGGGAGGGGAGAGGGATAGAGGGGGAAAAGGTACAGAGAGTAAGTAGCATAAATGGTAGGTAGAAAATGGTGGGAGGTTAAGAATAGTAGAGGAAATGTAGAAGCCAAAGAACTTATATGTACGACCCATGGACATGAACTAAAGGAGGGGAATTCGGGTGGGAGGGGGTGTGCAGGGTAGAAGGGAATAAAGGGACAACTGTAATAGCATAATCAATAAATTATATCTTAAAAAAATAAAAATAAAAAAAATTTACCTGATTATTTTTACTTTTATTATATGGCTACTAGAAATTCTTAAATTACATATGCAACTCACATTATAGTTCTATTGGACTAAGAAATACTAGATAGCACTTGTCTAAAAATCTCAATTTAGACAAAATACCACTTAACTTTTTTGGAAGCAAGATGTCATGTTAGATAATGGCATGAACTCCCACTAGGAATGTCCTCATTTCCAATCTTTCAGCACATTTATTACGTATAGTATTCATTTAACTGCCAATCTGCCAGATGACTCCACGTTCTAAGAGGGTAAGGGCAAACCTCCTCTCTCACACCAGTCTTTGTAGTACCTCTCACACCCCTCTTAAGCCCTCTCTACCCAATTCTTGTGCCCACCTCCCAGACCTCAGCTGGCACACCCAACATTCTGTTTCTAGCATCTTCTTCCCTCTGCTTCTAGTACTCATTCTCCCTGGAGGACATCCTTTACTCTCATGACTTATTTGTAACTTCACATAAAATCATATGATTCAGAACTCAACTTCTCAGCTCCCATATCTATCAAATTAAAGTCACACCCTAAAAGAAGAATCCAAGTATTTTTAACAAATTAAAGAAATGGCTGACTGCAGTTCAAAGTCCCAACCGCCTGCCAAATTCCTAAAATGGTTTGCGCGTACTGGGAAGAAGGGGTCAAGACTACGCTTTGTGTGTGGCCTGTTTACAAAAACTGTTTAAATAAAAATTGAGTAATCTGGCTTTTATCTCTTTTTATTTTCAATGTCCTCCCTTTGAAGAAGGTAATAAATAATGAAATGTCCCAACGAGGGTCATATGAAAAGAGAAGGCCGCAAATAGCACACAATTAGGCAAGTTTGTCATAAAGACCGGAGGTTCTTATTTCGAACACATGGATGCAGGTCTGAATTCCTGAAAGTATGGGCATGGTTCTTGTGTCTGCATATACAACAATACTGAATGAAGAGTCTGTAGCTTTCATCATATTTCAAAGGGTCTGTGACCCAAATTAATACCACTCCTATAGAACTTACAAACAAAACTCAATGAAATTATGAGGCAAAGACAGGTTATCTATTTACATGACAAATATTTTAAGACACCAATATTATATGTTTGTAGTTATTAAGTTCATTACAGTGCACCTCTATTTACTTTGTGTATCTTCACAGTATGATCTTCGCCACAACTTGCAAAATGTAACCACTCAGTACCTTCTGCTTCCTTCTGTTCAGTTTTTCCATTACAATTCTTCCAGCATAATTTTTTGATAGCAAGTGTATGGCTTTGGCTAAAACAGACATAGAGAAAGCATGAAATGAATGTATGCTATGACTACATATTTTACTATGTGCTCACCTACATATTAATTTAACCATTAATATTGTTAACATAAACCAAAGTCGAAACCTGAAAAGTCAGAATGTACAGATTGTAAAATATCATCACCAATATTTCAGCAATTTTATTTTAACCTTGAAAACATCTTAAAATCGTCAATATATCGTTTACTAACCAAGGATACCACCAATTTTTAATGATCAGTGGAACGCATGACACAGTTACTAAAACCAGACTTTAAGACAATAATTCTAGATTATTTTACTCTTCTGACGTCCCTATGGCATGAATGGACTCTTACAATTTTACAGCTGGGTAAGAAAAGACAGTGAAAGATTTAATAAACTGCCCAGTGAAAGAATCTTGGTCTCCAACGTGATCTTCAACTGCATGACCTTGAGCAAGAAGATCATATTAATGCCCATCCCTACCCCCATGGCAGACCTACAATGCTCCAAAACACAGATTATTGATAAATATGAAAATAGAGTATCCTCTGTAAATTTAACCAGCAAATTAGACCTCTAAACCAAAAAGGAATAAAGTGAAAAACTTAGATTTTAAGGCAGTAAACACTTAAAGCAATGCCAGAGCACACAAATTATACCTTCAAATGCTAAGAACACATGTTCCTAGATGTACTCTCAGGTTCAAAGGTAGGACTAAAGTATAACCTTGAGGTATGAAACACATTTTTAAATTAGCACTCCAGAACCTATGCAACCAAATGATTGCAAACCCTTGCAAGTGGCCCCGCTGGGAGGTTATACACATTCCCACAGTGCTGCCGTCCCTCAACGCTTCCCGAAATTTTTCTAAGGGAAATGCTTCCATATTATATTACGCAGTCTATGACTTGAGTAATATCAATGATAACTCATCTTTGTGTGAGGATGGATTTGATTACTGAAAACAGTTAAGTCATTTGGAGATGAGCTTTAAAATAAGCAATCAAAATGAGTAGAACTATAAAAGGTATTATAGTTAGTTTCTGGCATCTGGTAAGCTAATTCTGAATGCAGTTCCTAAACAGAAGTTCGAAGAAAGATCTGAAGCAGTGACATCACTGAAACAAGTGTGTGAATGTAGTATACTGCTTCTCAGGGGAGTCACTCTAACGGACACTACTTATTTGCCTATACAAACACTGAGAAGGAGGGTTTCTTTTTTTTAAAGATTTTATTTATTTATTTATTTTTAGAGAGAGAGGAAGGGAGGGAGAGAAACAGCAATGTACAGTTACCTCTTACATGGCCCTCACTGGGGACCTGGCCTGCAACCCAGGCATGTGCCCTGACTGGGAATTGAACCGGGACCCTTTGGTTCCCAGCCCGCGCTCAATCCACTGAGCTACACCAGCCAGGGCGGAGGGTTTCTTTTTTTGATAGTATTCTTTAAATCCAGCATGTTACTACATCTGACATTTAGAACACAGGGAGTAGGGGGAACAAACCTAAAAGAAAGTCTTTGCCTATCAACTATCTTATTACTAGCAAGAAGTTTCATTTGAAAGATACTTGAAATTTGGTAACTGAAACATTAGCAATCCAATTAATATAATGTGTTAAGTCAGGAAGTCAGGAATTAGTCCTTATAATTCCAAAACGACCATAATGACTTTAAAAAAAATTTTACAATGAAAAACTCAATCTGTACATGTCACCTGCCTGTGCTTTCTAAGGGACTTCCTGCCAATGTCCCTCCCACATTCAGGCCATGGAAGTGGTCTGGGCACCAGCAAAGGCAGACACAGCACTGTGGGCAGGCAAGGTGAAAGGAAGGAAAGGAAAAGGGAGGGGAGGCCAGGAAGAAAGATTTCAAATGCCTACACTATGGAATTCCATTGGAATACTTCCCTCTTCAGTAAGCCAACAGCATGAACTATTTCAACTGCTAACTGCAGCACCAGAGAGGCAGGCGAGAAGCCATGAGGGCAGCAGTAATAAAGGCAGGTTTCATTTTAACAAATACAGTTATAATGAGCACTAACACGCTTTGTGGGCAAAGACACAAGTTCCCCAGGATGAAACATCGTGTAAGAGGCATGCTCACAAGTTTCTCTCCTTCGAGCCAATCAAGTCATCACAAAATGCTATTTAGAACTGTTTTTGAAATTATATTCTGAACAGTTCAGATATACGAAAGTTGAAGAATCCTAACAAAATCTGACACAGAATGACATTGGTGACCTTTCTAAAAGTTTAGATGGTTTTAAGGAGTAAAATGCGTGGGAAAAAATAAAAATAAAAACGATCCCTATTCTCTGGGCAGGTGGAGGTGGGGAGGACGTTCTAAAAAGCAAGTCCTCCAAACCAGCTCATGCGGCAAAGGCCCATACCCAGGGTGTGAGGCTCGGGGACAGGTTAGTCACAGGGCTTTGAGGGGCACTTGACAGCTTGCTCCATTGTGGGACCTGAGCTGAAGTGTTCAAATGCCACCAAAACCAATCACTATTTCAAAAAATCACTAACATTTTGAATCAATTTTATCAAATTTTAAAACACATCATTATGAAAATCACTTTTCTCAAATGTTTTATCTGTAAAGATAATATTATGCAAAGAAGCAATCTGGTCAAGCAAACTTAAAAACCAAGAGCCATTTGGCAACAAACATCAGTTTTAAGAAATCATACCACAGAACACAAGGGGACCACTTAATGGTGGGCACCATAAATACAGATTTCTGTCCTTCTCCATGCAACTGTGACATAAAGTTTGCTGCTAAAGTTTTTCAATCTAGTCTGATGGAAGCAAAAATAGGAAGAAAATACCTTTGACTTGTTTCTATACAGTGAGTCCAGTCATTTACTTCTGGAATTTGATTAGTCTTTTTCCAGGCGTATAAACAAATCTTCCCACACTCTAATCCTACTGCAACGACATATCTGTTTTTAAGGGAGGGAGGAAGGCAGTTATTAATGGAGCATGAATTTCTGTCACCTCCATCATCACACTAACACAGTTCTTCAGGGTTCCCAACTGCCCCTGCTTACAAAGGCCTCTGTCTAAAACCACCGGCCCAGAATATGGTGCGCCGCTGTACTGTGCCCTCGACGAGGCCCCTCTCCATCAAGGGGGACCAGTTTCACCTCCGTCCTCCACTGGCAAAGCCCAGGAACCAATGTTTCCCTGGCTGGCTGCACAAGGGCCCTTGTTCTGCTGAAGACACTTATTTCACAGAAAGCACCACAGTCTCGAATTTGGTGAAGTAAGAAACTTTCAGCTACACTCCCAATCT
This sequence comes from Micronycteris hirsuta, assembly GCA_004026765.1. Lineage (NCBI taxonomy): Eukaryota > Metazoa > Chordata > Mammalia > Chiroptera > Phyllostomidae > Micronycteris > Micronycteris hirsuta. Next base: position 79,622 of record PVJI01005422.1, on the reverse strand, counting down.
CCCTTCGCCACTTTGAATATCATCAAATTCTATCAATTTACAAATTCTTATGAGAAACATAAGCATTATGAAAAAAATAGCAGCTCAGAAGCTAAGAGAGCCCATGAATGAAAGTGTAAGTGGACTACATATTGACAAACCAAGTAGTCTTCTTAAAGGAAACATATAAGGAAGGCCCACACCGAGACTAACCGTTGGGAAAGGTTAAGCAGAGGGCAGACGCTGACGGCTGTCACAGACCCACCCACATCCAGGACAGAGGAGCAGGGGCCGACGCTGTGCTCAATGGAGTCATCGCTGGAGTCGTACTCCCCCCAGACAACCACCTAGCAAAAAGAGATCAAACTCTGTAAAGCTTTCTCTTGGCAAGGCTTCCAAAAATGCATTAGAGTTTTAGTGACATAGACAATGCAAAGTACTTGCTCTGACAGTCAAAACTATTCAGCATTTACATTTGTGTTCCAGGACTTAAGAGCACTTTAAGCACCACAGAGAAGCCACAGTGTAGCAGACACAAGTCTCTGAGACCTCAACTACCTAAGTGCGCCAGCCTAGATGGACTGTTCCTGTCAGGGGGGGCCTTTACACACAGGAAACCAGTTCTGATCTAACAAGACTCAACTGATCATGTGCTCACTAAGGAGCTCATGCACCTGCCCAAGAAGTTACCACAAATATATGGGGACCAATCAAGTCCCTGGTTCCTCCTCTATTACCACCCACTGCTCAGGACATCACCTCAGCTGTCAAGAGGCCCCAGTCTTAAGGAGACCCCATATAAGACATAAGGCTTCCCTGGAAGTGCATGCCTTAAGCGGGTGTGATTGGTCACAAAGAAATGGAGAGGGAAGTGGACGATAATTTCAAAGTGCAGGACCAAACCAAGATTCCGAGCAGAGGGCTCTGCCCGAGCAAATGGAAGAGCATTTCGGCATGTGCAGCTGATGGACCCCTGAGAGCCACAGCTGGGCCATCTGCTACCGGGCGTGACTGGCAGACAGACACAGTCCTGCTTCCTCGGCAGCAAGCAGAAGTTACACAAATAAATGCCAGGAGAGAGTTAAACAGGGAAGTGAACAGAAGTGAAGGTCTGAGGGCAAGCCTTTTAGGACTAACATTTCAGTGCCTCACTGAGTGACAACATGCCCATGCTGGCCCTCTGCTTCAGTAATGTGTACCATGACTAGGACTGGAAAGGGCAGGGAGAGGAAAGGAAACTGCCACACCACCTCTGGTCTGCAATAAAAGGAAATAAAGAGTACGAAAACAGAGGAAAGACCAGAAGCCAGGTGAACATTTCCCAGAGAACAAGGGCAAGGGGTCATGGTCAAGACACTATTGCTAGCTAACTTGTTCTGGATTCTAGAAAGCTTGAAAAACACACACACTCCACCACCACCCCACCCACCCCCATCACTGAATGAAAAGCTAATAATCATTCATTATTGGAACAAAATTTCACTCATACAGGCTTGAAAAAGAAAGCAGAAACTGTGATCCCCACTAGGCCGCCTCGCCCTGCTCCTGCTCTCCTAATTTCTTAGTCTTGATCCATTTCATTTACTAATTTTCTCCCACTTGGGCCATTTGATTCAGGCTGTGTGTTTAAAATGTCTTCTTATACTTGAGATTTCAAAGAAATGTACGTATAGAATTTAACAAAATATTTTTTTATGTATGCATATGGAAAAACAAAGAGGAAATACATAAATCAGTTTTTAAAAGTTGCATCAGCAAGTCAGGATTATGTGGTTTCTATCCAAACATATCTGTAATAACATCACTTTACATTTGAAAAAATATTAAAATTTTAAAACATTACCTTTCTGTCCCGGCCTCCAGTGAAGAAAAACTTGCTGTCAGGACTCCAATCACAAGACCAAATAATCCTACTGTGCACAGCAGTGACTTTGTTGGTGAAGGCAAAAAGACTGAAAATTGGGTCTGAAAGAAACATGCAGGCACTACTCACAAAGCAGAGGAAGCTGTTTTGGCTTTTTTTTTTTTTTTGCCTGTTAAAAAGCTATGTTTAAGTGCCACATTTAATTTATATATGCTGACTTTTGCAACAGACCAATGCTGTGCAAATGACCCCTTACCAGAGGTTATGGGAACACAGTTACTGTTCTAGTAGATTTTATATTGACTAGTCACTCTCTGGTGACTGATGACAAACATCTTCCAGGCATGCAGCTAACAGTTCAATACATGCCTAGGGTAGAAATCTCAAGCAATTTACCTTACTCAGGAAATAGCCAAATTTACATATCAAGCTGTGGAAAAAGATCAATGTTCCCTTAAATAATGTTTTTTTTTTTTTTAAAAAACCCACACTTTAAAAAATCTGTTCCTTTGCAAGATTTAAATGTAAGGTAACTTATATCCTTTGTATGGACTAAACCTAAAACACATAACTACTTATGCAGAGGGAAGCGGAAGGCATCTATTAATCCATAATCCATACAGATAAAGCAAATTAATGGATATGTTTTTAGTATCACTTTAATATTTTAAAGAGTAAAGGCTGCTTGTTAGAAAATCACTACTTAATTGCAAGAGAAAGTCTTTTCTAACACATAACGCTGAGCAAATACATGTCATAGTTACTGGTATTCTCTAAAAGACAAGAAACTAAGGGATTAGAAATATCACAAGAACAAAATAAATGCAGGTTGTTACCAATGGAAAATTAAAAGTAGGTGTAAACAACACAAGATACTTTAAAAAACTCTCTAGATTTTACCCAAAGAAATTGGGGGAACAGCAATGGCCACTGTGGAAACAAAACAGTTTTTTTCCTTTCTGTCTCTTTTTTTTTTTTAAGATTTTATTTATTTATTTTCAGAGAGAGGAGAAGGGAGGGAGAAAGAGCAATGTGTGGTTGCCTCTCACATGGCCCTCACAGGGACCTGGCCCGCAACCGAGGCATGTGCCCTGACCGGCAATCGAACCGGGACCCTCTGGTTCCCAGCCCGCGCTCAATCCACTGAGCTACACCAGCCGGGTTCTCTCTCTCTTTTTTAATTTATGCCAGGCTCAGCACAGAATGCAGGTAGGAGTGTTAACATCTTGCGCAGGGGTTTTTCACAGATGGATGCCTAAAGCACCCTTCCCTATTACCAAAATGACAGGATTGGGTAGGAAACGGATGAAGATAATTTTCCTTCTAAGTTTTTATCTTCATTATTCCTCTCCCATAAATTCCTAGATTGGAATACACCATCCATTTGGTTTTATGGTAGCATTCTATAACCATTAGCAAAAACTAAATTTTCTACATGTAGATTTTTGTTTCTTTAACTGAAATGTCTGAATACATGCCATCCTGACTACACAATCACAAAGAAGTCAACACAGAGACCACCTGCAGTGAAATCTTACAAGGAAGGTCAATCTATAACAGAATTTTGAAATACTTTACAACAGTGAGACTCTGTTGTTCACCTACTATCATTTTTGTTTCTCTTCACCTAATAGTTGCTCAAGATGGACAAAATGGATACAACTGTCTTACTAATAATCTTCCTAATCAGAAACTGTTTTTACCTAGCTCAGGTGAGATAGTGTCCTGCTTTTTCCATAGGGACCAGGTCCGATCTCTGGAAACAGCCAGTAAGAACTTGTCATTAGGTGAGAAGGCCATCTGTGTGACAGTCAGAGTGTGGAAAACTAAGTTCTGCACTTGTTTCCAAGACGTAGTGTTCCAAAGAATGATGGCTGCATGCTCTTTCTTAGTTGCCTGCAGGAGAGAAATGAAGCAATAGTTTAAAGACGTTCACTTTGCCCTGGCTGGTGTGGCTCAGTGGACTGAGTGCTCACCTATGAACTGAAAAGCTGCACGTTTGATTCCCAGTCAGGGCACGTGCCTGGGATGCAGGCCAGGCCCCCAGTTGGGGACGTGAGAGAGGCAGCAGATCCGTGCATCTCTACCTCTCACACATCAATGTTTCTCTCCCTCTCTTTCTCCCTCCCTTCTCCTTTCTCTACAAATAAATTTAAAAAATCTTAAAAAAAGAGACATTCACTTCTAGTCAATATGAAACAACAGGATCAGATTTTACTCTCTTGTGGGAAAAAACTAAAAATCCAGACAAAGTACATAAAAATGATGGCACATCAAAACTAGATATCTGTAGCCTGGCTGGTGTAGCTCAGTGGATTGAGCGCAAGCTGGGAACCAGAGGGTCCCGGTTCGATTCCAAGTCAGGGCACATGCCTGGGTTGCAGGCCAGGTCCCCAGTGAGGGCCATGTGAGAGGCAACCATACATTGCTCTTTCTCCCTCCCTTCTCCTCTCTCTAAAACTAAATAATAAAATCTTAAAAAAAAAAAAGATACTGATCTAAATTAAAAAAAAAAACAAAAAAAAACCCAACAAAAAACTAGATATCTGTAAACAAAGAACACTGATCTTTGAGAGACAAAATGAATCAGAGTAAGAGGGGGAAAAAAAGAATATCATCAAACTCTATGACAACTTCAAGCAGTTAAATATAGGTATAACTAGAGTCCCCAGAAAGGATGAGAAGAAAAAAATACTTAAAAAAGATAATGGCTAAAAATTTTCCAAATTTGATGAAAATAATACCTACTGATCCATGGAGTTCAACAAAACCCAAGCACAAGAAACATGAAGAAAACTGTACCAATAATAATCAGATTCTTTAAAACCAGCAATAAATATAAAATTGCAGTTGGAGAGAAAAAAATCCATTACTGAGGAACAAAGACAGAATACAGCAGACTCAGGAGAAATAATGCATGTCCAAAGAAAATGTAGCAACGTTTTAATATACAAAAGGAAAACCAACAATTCTTTACCTACCATAAATACCATTCAAAAAATGAAGAAACAGTTTTCAGGTTAACAAAGTCTGGAAAAAATTCATGAATAGCAGAATTACATTACAAAGAATATAAAAGAATATTCTTTAGGCAGAAGGAAAATGATATCTGATGGGAATTTTTTTTATTACTTAAATCTCTATAAAAGATAATTGACAGGTCAAAACAAAAATAACAATATGTTATGGGATTTCTATGAATAAGTAAAATGTACAACAATACCACAAAGGGGAAAACTAAAATATACTTCTGTAGAGTTCTTAAATTGTACCTAAAATAGTGTAATATTACTTGAAGGCAGACTGTAGTAAATTAAAGATGTATACTATGAAAATGTAAAACAACCAATACAATAACAACAAAAATGTGTATCTACTGACCAAACAGAAGAGATAAAGTAAAATCATAAGAAGCAATCAATTAATCCAATTTAAGTAAAATGGACCAAAGAACAGATGGACCAAGTAGAAAGCAAATAGCAAGATGACAGATTTATGTCTAACCATATCGATTATGACATTAAAGGTAAATGGTTTAATAAAACCCCTATTAAAATGAAAGATTAACAAGATGAGTAAAAAAGCAAGACCCAACTACATGCTGCCCCTCTAAAACCCACTGGAAATAAAAGAAAACAAACAGCTTAAAAGTAAAATTATGGGAAAAGATATATAATTCAAGCACTACTGAAAAGAAAGCTAGAGCAAAGTAGATTTCAAAGTATATTAACAGCAAAGTAGATTTAAAAAAGTATAAAATATTACCAGAAATTAAAGAGGGTCGATTAATCAAGAAAATATGACAACGAAAAACGTTTTAACAACAGACTTCAAAATACATAAAGTAAAAACTGACTGACTTGCAAGGATTAAAAGACACGTCCACAGTTATAGTCATGACTTCAAAACGACACTCTCAATAGAGCTGAAAGGACAAAGACTTTAACAATGCTATCAAGCAATCTGACATGGTTCATATTTTCAGAACACTCCACCCAGCAGAAACAGAATCCATTCTTTTCAAGTGAACATAGAAATTTACCAAGATTAAATTTTAAAAGATTCAAATCATATTTGTTCTCTGACCACAATGAAATTAAATTAGAAGTCAGTAACAGAAAGATAACTAGAAAACACTCAGAATACGGGAACTAATACATTTTAAAATAAACAATAGTTTAAATATGAAATCAAAGTAATATTAGAAAAGCTTTTAATTAAATGAAGATGAAAATTTGCATAATGCATCAAAAACTATGCTTAGAGAGAAATCTATAGTAATAAACATCTATATTACAACAAACAAACAAAAAACACAACCTAATATGGAAAAATTATTAAATAGACCTCAGTAAATCATACAACTTCCGCTCTTCGAACAACACTCTTAGGAAAATGAGAAGAAAAGCCACTGGGAATAATTATCTACACAGCATGTATCTGATAGTTGATCCAGTATACATAAAGAACTTTTCGAAATTCAGCAATAAAACAATCTAATAATGAAATGGGAAAAATATTTGAACATATTTCATTAGAGAAGACACATAAATGGACAACCAACACATTAAGGAAATGCAAACAGAACCACAATGAAATATCACACACCTGCTAGAACGGTTAAAAAGAGTGACCGCGCCAAGTGCTGGTGAGGGCGAGAAGCTGCTGGAGCTCTGATATGCTGCTGGTGGGCTTGTCAAATGGTAGAACCACCTTGGAAAATACTTTGCCAGTTTCTTAAAAATGTAAATATACATCTACCAAATCACCTAGCAATTCCACGCTTAGGTATTTATGCAAAAGAAATAAAAGCATATATCCATGCAAACTTGTACACAAATACTCACAATGGCTTTATCAGTAAAAGTCAAAAATTTTGTAAACAATTCAAATAGCCATTAAAAAGTGAATGGATGGACAAATTGCGATATATCTATAAAAGGGAAAACTATTCAGCAACAAAAAAAGAATGAAGTACTGATACATGCAATGTGGATGAAAAAGCCAGACCCTCCCCCCCAAAAGAGTATATACTATATGATTCCAATTATATAAAATTTTAGAAAACGCAAAGTACTCTATCATGACAAAAAGCAGATTAATGATCTTCTATGGAAGGAGGCTGGAGTGGGTAAGGAAGGGCTGGAAAAAATTGCCATGGGACAGATAAAATTTTGGGGATTGATGAATATGTACATTATCTTGAGTTTGTTAATAATTTCACAAGTATAAACATTTGTTAAAACTTACCAAATCTTTCACTTTCAACATGCAACCTATAGAACACTAATGGCATCTAAAGAAAGCTGTTAGTTTAAAATAAAGATGCATCTAATCATTTGCTTTTCCAGTCAAAACAAAATGTTGGCTGGCACCTTCAATAAGAAACCCAGCTACTTCCAGGTTGGTGTCTAGAGGATAAAGCTACTAGGAGTTTCCATGGGTCCTTCCATTGAGCAGGTGAGTTTACACAAACATTCAGATTTAAACCTCCCAAACTACATTATCAACCAGCCTCTTTTCCATTGTATTAAAATATAAAACACAGAGAAAAAGCACACAAATCAAAAAAACAAAAGTTAGTTGCACATGCTTGCTACAAGTGAGCCAATTTGAAAAAATAATCACTTATATGATTAACAGTGCCCTAAGCAAAAAACAAATTAGCTGCTCAGTAGAAGCGCAGCTATTCCTACTACTAAGCTCCATTCTTCTCACAGGTCCCTGTAGGAGAAGGAAGTGCTCTCGGTACCATCCTCACAGAGGGGACAATAAGCAAGGGGGGTGGAAGAGGAGGGGACAGCAATATCTCTCATGATGCCTCTCAATACAGGCCAGTGGCAAGAAGCCACAGCAGCAGTAGGGACAGTGGACCATACAGATTGGCAGCTCTCATCACCATGCTTATATCAAGTAGATAAACTTCAGAAAATTTAGAGGACTGTGTAGGTCTCAGACCCTTCAGACAATCCTCTATAAATATTATTTCACTCCACAGCACATGGATAAATACTAAATAGTTCTAGATAAGTCTCCCAGGCCAATGTGTGAAGTGCACTACTCTGCAGTTTCATGCTGGCAGCTAGCTAAGCAGGCCACCCCCCCTGCCTCACCCTGGCATGGGCGGAGGGACTCCACCTATAGGTCGGTACCAAGAGTGTCCTTGAGAAACCTCAGATGGAATGCCCTCTGAGTTCCACCTTCTCATTCTTCTGTGTCTCCAGGACTCCAATTATTTAAAATGTATCATATTTTCAGGCCTCATTTTTAAGATACCTGATTAATTTTTGAGTAGAGGCATAAATCAGTTCAAATCAAGTATTTAGGAATAAAAATGTGCAGCTGAAGTAGATTTTTAAAAATATTTTATTTATTTGACAGAAGGGAAGGAGAAAGAAAGGGAGAGAAACACCAATGTGAGAGAGAAGCATCGATCAGTAGCCTCTTGCACACTCCCACCTGGGGACCTGGCTGCAACCCAGGCTTGTGCCCTCACTAGGATCAAACCAGTAACCTTTTGGTTTGCAGGATGATGCCCAACCACTGAGCCACACCAGTCAGGGCAACTGCTGAGACAGATGTACATGCTACTGCAAGCTTTTGATGAAACAGATAAGAAAAAGAGAGTGAGAAAACAAGATTCAGAAAAAGCAGGCACCAGTGATGTTCACATGGTGTTCTGACTAAACTGCTACCAAACTTGCAGGAGCCTAATGACTCAACCTGTGACCAAGTAGAATAAAAAAGTAAAATTCCCTACCTTACAAGCTGAAGCAAGCAGAGTCTTTGAATTGTTACAGGCAACACAAAATATTTCATAACCATGTCCATATCTAAAATTTGAAAGGAAAAAATGCATGACCCCTGTATTAGTAAATATCCTCATGCTACAAAATTTTTAAATGTAAAAAGAATAACATCAATCTCTCTAGCTAACATACAGTTATTGCAAGGAACATTAAATTTCTGTCTAGGCAAACATTTGGGGAAAAAACAGAGACTGGAGAAAAATGCCAGTTTTCTAGAAGTAATATGACGTATCCATATAATTAGATCAAAATACAAGTTTTCACACCCAGACAGCCAGTACAAAAACAAATAAACCACAGCAAGGTTTATAATGGGAAACCAACAAAGGAAAACCAAACAGAATAAAACTTAAACGTCTCTTTTAAATGAGGAGGGGAGAGTGTATATGTATGTGTGTATATGTGTGTGTGTGTATATATATTTGTGCTTCTCTACTTTAAAAATTAAGACTGATAAACAAGCATAGTAAATATAAGACACAGTAATATAAAAACCTATGTAAAATCTGATTCTCCCTCTCATGAAAGCCACTAAAAGATCTTTAGAGCAGGGCAGGAAATGTAGTTAAGAGGAAAACAAAGGAAAAAATCAAGTTGGGGAGGCGAGTCACAAGTTATGACAGAATCAGACCAAACTGCTAGAAGTTTAACTTACAGTTTTTGAACTTCAGGCCACAAAGTATTCTGTAGAAGCTGATCCTCAGTGGGAGGTTCTACAATAAATTTACAGCACTGCAATTATTTTTTTTTCTACTTCCATACAAATAAAAAAAGTAAATGGTAGAACAGACTTAGGTCAGCAGTGACAAATATAAATACGTAATGATGCTATTAAATCATCTTTTTTAGATTTCTTACCAGTAAGTATGGAGGGCTGAAACGCCACCTGGTGATACGCGAAACCTGTACTAGTTAATGGCTCTCCGTCATCAGAAGGCTGAGAAGCTAAATCTCCTAGTTTAAAAGAAACACAACATCATGAATGTAGTCACCACCATCTTCATGCCTCCTACACATGTTCTAACATTAAGGCTATCAGGTAGAAAGTCGTGGCGCTTAAAAGCAGTGTAATTCAAGCCATATCCACGTGATTCCAAAGCTACGGTTATTTCTATCACTCCAGTGTTTGACAAATGTGCTCATAGTAGCATTAGTCAATTATATAGGGACTCCTTCCTTTTCTTTGACCTAACATTTCCCAAACTTTAAAAACTATGAAACATTCCTTAGGTACCCATATTAGCATTCATGGTTGTAGTTCTCCATGACACACTTTGTGAAAGCTGCACCTACTTCAAGGTCTGCATGTGTACAGAGTACTCATCACAAAATATGTGATAAAGACAGATGCATGCATTGTGATATTTTAAAAAGGATTGGCTGAGATGAATATTAAGTGCACGCTGTACAAGTGTGTGTCAGTAGGTTTTGTATACACTGTGGGTTCAATAATTGTGGAGGTGAAAGTCTTACCCTGAAAGACAGCTTTATTTGATAATCCCAAAGCAGGGACAGTAGCTCCTTCTGGAAGTTCGCCCTCTTGCTGGAATAGAAAGTATGATGTATGTTTCAAACACTGAAAGTTACTGTTACCTCGAGCACTACAAAAATGTCGTGCTCATAAATACTGAGAAGCAGCTTAAAGACCACCTTTGTGTGGGTGTCTGCACACACTTCCATTTCCTGAACCAACAGGTGCAATGCTAAGCAAGCACTCTCCAACAGACAGGCTCCAGCTAAACCCCCAACCCTCTGCCCAATCCGGAAAGTTGGGCATCCTCTCCTCCATAGGTTCGTCGAACCCTAACAGCTCACTGGCTTTCAGGGTCTGATAGGAAATGCACGGGGCAGGCTTCTAACAAAGAGGGAGCTGAAAATGTAAGGCCCGGAACTCTACTTCTAAGAGAATATCACAGGCACATCCCTAATGATGTTCATGCAAACACAGTTGTTTCCCAGAAAGGCAGGCATCATATTTTCATAAAACATATTTAAATAATCAAATATTTTAAAACTGTTTTACAGAGTGCCATCTGAAATGCCAATAATTTGCTCAAACTCTGCAATTTATACCAATCAAATTATCTCATATGAAACTCTATGCTAACTACCAAAACCAGCATGGTGATAATATATAGTATTCATACCTTAATTTAAATGTTTTAGTGTCTTGGGCCAATTTGTTACAAAATTCCTGGTTTTGATATCAAATATTTAATATTTAAATTACTGCATGCCATAGTTCACACAAAAGTTCGTCAAGCCAATAATAAACTGACTTAACTTCCTTTCTACCAATATACTCTATTGACAGCCTGAAGCAAAATTTTTAAAAATTAAAATGAATGCCCTGGCCGGTGTGGCTCAGTGGATTGAGTGCCAACCTGTGAACCAAAGGGTCGCTGGTTCAATTCCCAGTCAGGACACATGCCTGGGTTGTGGGCCAGGTTCCCAGTGGGGGATGCGTGAGAGGCAACCACACATTGATGTTTCTCTCCCTCTCTTTCTCCCTCCCTTCCCCTTGCTCTAAAAATAAATAAAATCTTTAAAAAAAGAATAAGACTTCTTAAAAAAATTAAAATTAAAATGAAGTGACTAGATTTAGTTAAAACATTTAGAGAAATACTCACATTATAAAGCACATTATTCAGAGACTGGCCTGTAATGGCACAAAAATTTTCCACAAAATTCCGAGGTGCAGAAAATACTCGAAGAACTTTTTCATCTGCTCCAGATACAAACTGAAATCGATTAATCATTGCCAAACATTTCAGGTCATATCCATGTATCTGAGGCCGTGCAATTTCATGCCAAGTCACCTGGGTATTAAAATAGAATAAACAAAAACAAACATACATTTCAAGAAATCAAATTCTTTTCAACAAGCAAAAAAATATCAGGCACAAACTCATTTATTATGCCAGCAATTTTCAACCTTTTTTAATCTCATGGCACACATAAGCTAATTTCTAAAATTCTGCAGCACACCAAAAAATACATTTTTTGCCAATCTGAGAACAAAATAGGTATAATTTTAAAAAAACATATTTTTAAAAAGATTTTATTTATTTATATTTTTTAGAGAGAGGGGAAGGGAGGGAGACAGAGAGGGAGAGAAACAGCAATGTATGGTTGCCTCTCACATGGCCCTCATGGGGACCTGGCCTGCAACCCAGGCATGTGCCCTGACTGGGAATTGAACCGGGACCCTTTGGTTCCCAGCCCGTGCTCAATTCACTGAGCTACACCAGCCAGGGCGAAAAAAAAAATAGGCATAATTTTGATTCATTCACTGGATGGCTATTGTTGTGTTGGCTGTTTTATTTTCATCTGACAAGCTAATGGAAAGAGGCCAGTGCTCCTGATTAAATAGTCAAGTATTGCATATTTTTAAAATTCTTGTGACACACTAGCTGAAAATCACACTAATGTGCCATGGAGATGTGACCATGGGGCAGATTCATCCATGTTGTTGTGTTTATCAATGTTCAATCCTTTTCATTGCTGAGTAGTATTTCCTTATATGACTATACCAGCACTTGCTGATCCTTTCGCCTACTAAGAAGACATCTGGGTTGTTTCCAGTTGTTGTCATTTACTTAAAAAGCAGGCACAGAACATTTGTGCACAAGTCTCTGCGTGGATATAAGCTTCTATTTCTCTTGGGTAAACAGTACCTATAAGTAGAATGGCTGGATGATATGGGAGATGTATATCTAAATATTTAAGAAAAGTTTTATAAGTATTCTGGATATAAGTCCTTCTCAGATATATAAATACTTTCTCCCAATTTGTGACTTCTCATTTTCCTGATGGTGTCTGTCAGAAAGCAAAAACTTTACATTTTTGTTATGTCCAATTTATCATTTTTTTAATGGATTATAAATAAACAACTGAGCCATATTGGTAACAAATCAGCAAAAGCAAAAGAAAATCAGTCCAAATCATTTGCCTTATTTTTCAATTGACTATAATATTGCTCCACATGCCCTCAAGTCTATTAACTTGAATCTACTACATGCTACTGAAGCAATGTCAGTGGCACATTCCATTAGCTCTCATTGACTGACCCACATTTTGGCTCCAAGAATTTCTGTCAAAACCTGAAGCTGAGCCCTGGCTGGTGCAGCTCAGTGGATTGAGCACGGGCTGGGAACCAAAGGGTCCCGGTTCGATTCCCAGTTAGGGCACATGCCTGGGTTGCAGGCCAGGTCCCCGTGAGGGCCATGTGAGAGGCAACCATACATTGCTGTTTCTCTCCCTCTCTGTCTCCCTATCTTCTCCTCTAAAAATAAGTAAATAAAATCTTAAAAAAAAACAAAAAAAAACCTGAAGCTGAGCATACTGGCTTTCTCTACTACATACACAGTTCAAATAAAAATAAAGTTTTATTATTTTGTTGAGCTCAGGGCCAAGATTGAAAAGCTTCCTGAACAAACACCACCCTCAACTTCTATTATCTGACACTGCACAACTTTAGAAATTAGCTTGTACTGTAGACTTGGTAGTACTTCCCAATTTAATCACAAGTCATAACAGAACTTTTGTGTGGAACTGAAGTAAATACATTTTGATGATAACATTCAAATTATTTGAATTGTAAAGCGTACGTGTATGTTTAAGATTTTAAGAAAATATCAAACTGTTTTCCAGAGTGCTTGTATCTTTTCACATCTCCACTAACGATGTATGAAAGTTGCAGTTGCTCTGTATCCTTATTACCACTTGTTATTGTATTTCTCACTTCAGCCTTTCTAGGGGGTGTGTAGTGACAACTCATTATGGTTTTACTTTGCATTTCCCTAATGGCTAATGATGTTGCCCCTCTTTTCAGAAGTTCATGGATATATTTTAAAGTGGATCAGTCAAGTAGACCGACATTTTACCTGTGAATGGCCTTTTCTATTCCATGGAGCAAAAAGTCGAGTTGTCTGGTCAGTGCCAACAGTGATGATAAATTCTCCTTCTGGATCCCACGTGAGGTCTTGGACACCATCAAAGTGTCCTGAAATGACAATCTCTGGAGTCCAATCTCTCTGTAATGAAAGTGTTCATGTCACGTCAAAATAATCAAAGACTACCACCACTCAAAATGCCTTCAGCCCTAAGGTCTTATACTGGGAAAGACAGAAGCCCAAAAGCAAGGTGAAAAACTAAGTAAACAAGATGGGCTATTAAAATTATAGAATCTGTTTTCCAGTCAAGCATATTAGAATTTAAACATTTAAATATGTGCTGTGTCCTTTAAAGCAGTAACTTTGGGAAATTTCCCTCCATTCGTTATTTTTAAATTTTGTTTATTTTTAGAGGGAGGAGCAAGGAGGGAGGAAGAGGAGGAGAGAAACATCAATGTGAAAAACAGTCAATGGGTCACCAACCAAAGGGTCACCAGTTCAATTCCCAGTCAGGGCACACGCCTGGGTTGCGGGCCAGGTTCCCATTAGGGGGGGGAGGCGAGAGAGGCAACCACCCATTGATGTTTCTCTCCCTTTCTCCTTCCCTTCCCCTCTCTCTAAAAATAAATAAATAAAATAAAAATCACTCTTGATTGTAACAAATGTACCTCTCCGGTGTGGGATGTTGACAGTGCAGAAGGTTCTGTGTGTACGGGGGCAGAAGTGTTGGTGAAACTCTCATGCTTTCTGCTCAAGTTTTCTTTGAACCTAAAACTGCTCTAAAAAATCACTCTCTATACTTGTAAGTAGCCATGGTAAATCTGAAGCCAAATTAAAAGCACAAGTAGAGTGAAATTCTGTCTTCTGGTTTGAGTTTCTCCTTAACCATCTGATGCTTTCTTCTATGAAAGCTCTTAAAGACCTGAAATATGGCTCAAATGAGCTCTAATTAAGAACGAAATTAAATTTATCCCCTCAAATATTTATTTAAAAGTGTCATATGCCAGGCCCTGTTTTTTTATACTGTACAAATATTAACTCATCTAAGCATCAGAAAAATCTTATGAGTGGGTGCTCTTACTATCTGCATTTTACAAATGAGGAGCCTGAGACAGACCTTACGCAATGTCCTGAAGGACACACAGCTGGTAAGTAAGTGCTGGGGCAGAATGTGAACCCAGGATGTCCACCTCCAAGGCCTGTGCTTTTAGCCACTATGTTCCTACTTCATTTCCCCAAGCACAGCAGATAAGAAGCAAATTAGAAAGTAAGAGATTGAATAATGTTGAGCATGATTAAAGGAAGATTACTCCTCTTTGAGAAGAGACAAAAATTATAAGAAAAAGCTAAATGAGCTTAATATTTGGAGGGCCGTGTAGAATTACACATATTAACAGCCCCTGAGAGCATCAGTATATTCTGTCACAAAATAACAGGCTTTTATAATGCCATTTTGTCAGTCATTCATTAATAATTATCTATGCAGTACATACCACTCAACAAGAAAATACCAAACTACATTAGCTTCTTTAAGACAGGGAAGTTACATATTTTAGGACAAATTCCCATAAAAAAATTTTATAGTTTAAAGGAAGAACTTAAAATTTATATAAAGTTCACTTATGTAGAAAATAGACCTACGTGCAAATTTCAAAATGTCAATGAATTCTGGAGAAATGCTTTAATTCTTAGAAAAACATAAGCTTGTTACCTAGTAAACTGCAGTATAATGTTTACAAAAAGAAGTGATGTCATTTGAACTTAAATGCCTCTACTATGTTTCTGTAGAGTGTTATAAGAAAAACAACACTATTAACCTAAGTTTCATTCAGGATTCATTCTACTTGATCACAAATGTTTTATTTAAAAGTGTTTTTCTTACTGGGTTAGCTGCATTCTGTTTCCAAAGGTGCAATGCTCCATGGAAAGCATGAGCGATAATCATAGAACCATCTTCATTGAACTGGCAGTCATAAAATCCCAGAGTATTTCCACCTACTTCACCTACTCGAACCTATACAATAATAGGAAACAATTCATAATCAATAGTCCACATTTCTCACAACTGAAACCACTGATTCCAGAGATTATGTTCTCACTTAATAAACACATACAAAGACTGAACACTGGCCGCTCTAGCAATTAAATATTCAGTTTCAAATCCAATTTTCTATTTCTTAAACATTCCCATTTTACCTGTTCTAGCCAAACTCCGGACTCTTCATCTGGAGCCCAGAGAATCATGGTTTTATCCATTGAGGCAGACAACAATCTCATTGGCTGCTGTAGAACACCATCTAAAAAATATAAATTAGTTTCTTTAGGTTTTCAACAGGCATCATGTTTATATGGGGGAGGGGGGAATCCACCATAGACACTGCAAAAATGTTCACTTCAGCAATGCAATAGCAAAATGTTGGCAACAACACAAATATCTACCATTAGAAAAACAGGTAAACAAGTTGTGACACATTTAGACAGTGGAATACTGAACTACAATAAAAATAAGCAAACTAGAGCTACATGAATCAACATGGATACAACTCCAAATCTTTAGCATGTTAAGCTAAAAAGGCAAGTTATAAGAGGATAAGTACACTATCATTTTAATAGCTGGAAAACTATTGTTTATGGCTACATAAATGTGTAGTTAAAGCACAAAACCAAGCATAGGAACGGGAATGCTAATGCCCTGAATTCAGTACATTCTCTAGTTGCCTCTAGGGAAGAAAGCAGGGGCAAGGGTTCAGAAAAAAATACACAGGGGTCCTCAGTATCTATAATATTTAGTTCTTTTCTAACTGTAGCACATAAGGCATATATAATAAAAGCTGAATAGCAGTTACATGAACATTATTGATATTCTCTATATTGTGTTCAGGAAGGGACCGTGGGAAGAACATGAGCTGTGCCTTACTCAACTCTACACCCAAGCACTAGCTTGAGCATGCATCACTCCATAAATGGAGGTTAAGGGCAAAAGGAAGAGGGGGGAGGGGTCTTATTTTTTCATAAATTATGTGTGCTATTATTACCAACTTTGTATTGCCAAGGGTAAAGAATCCAGTGAGGTTTCCCTGAAAGTCAATTTGTCTTAAATCTCATATAGACTAGTCCAATACTTTTCAGAAAAAAGTTAATAGATGCGATGATTTCAGCATCATGGCAGGAATCATCCTTTTCCTACTCAGAAGTACAATTTTCTTTTCTTTTTGTTTATTAAATTTATTGGGGTGACACTGGTTAAGAAACCATATAGGTTTCAAGTGTACATTTCTGTAATACACGATCTGTATATTACATTGTGTGCCCAGCACCCACATTCAAACAGTCTTCCTGTCACCACATATTTAACCAAATATACGGGTACAGTTTTTAGTGGAATTGAGTGTCCAGAAGAATAGGACTGCAGTACTACACTTTGTCAACTTGAAAATGTTTTACATTTGAGATTTCTAATCACAATCAAAAATATCCTCCATTTTACTTGGTCAGCTTAAAATTCTGTATACGAGAGTTCACTGAAATGAGGGATATGTGTATGCTGTTCTCCTTACCTTTGTAAAATGAAGGCTGCCAATGAACTGCATTTACCCAGTTTTCGTGACCAGCCAGCACAGTCTCCAGAGTAACTGCAAATGCCGTTTTAGTACCTGTAACAAAAGCAATGCAGAAGTACTTTCTTCAAAGCTCTTCCAAAAGGAACATTTTCATAACCATTCAGTTGTACATTACCAAAAAAAAAAAACCTAGAGCAAAACATGATCAGAGTCAACCAAAAGAACATACATTTGAATTTCATTAACTTCGCCCATTGTTCAAAATAACAGGAGAAAAGGTCTAAAGATAGCTAAATTTTTCTCCACCTTTGTCTCTTCCCAGTCAAAAAGAAATACTAAAGAATATGCTCTATTTTCTGAGATAGCTACGGTTACACTACAATTTAAAAGCAAACACAAACACACCAGCCTCCTAGCTACACTCACTCATCATCACAGTATAATAAACTAGAATACTATTTTTTAAAAATTAAGATAAATGATGCCCTGGCTGGTGTGGCTCAGTGGATTGAGTGCTGGCCTGCAAACCAAAGGGTCGCCAGTTCAATTCTCAGTCAAGGGCACATGCCTGGGTTGCGGGCCAGGTCCTCAGTAGGGGGCACACAAGAGGTAACCACACATTGATGTTTCTTTCCCTCTCTTTCTTCCTTCCTTCCCCACTCTAAAAAAAAATAAATAAAATCTTTAAAAAAAAATTAAGAAACATGCATAAGAAAGTAAAATCAGTATTGTGACCTTTCAAACAAAATAGTTAATAAAAACATCAAAAAATTTCAAGTTTGGGCCCTGGCTGGTGTAGCTCAGTAGATTGAGTGCAGGCTGTGAACCAAACGGTCACCAGTTCGATTCTCAGTCAGGGCACATGCCTGGGTTACAGGCCAGGTCCCCAGTAGGGAGTGCATGAGAGGCAACCACACACTGATATTTCCCTCCTTCTCTTCCCCTCTCTCTGAAAATGAATAAATAAAATCTTAAAAAAAAATTCAAGTTTGGGAATAGCTACTCATAATATGCTGGTTATAGTATTTCTTGGTTCTCCCCCATAAAACTGTTACCAACATCTCAGCTCTTATAGGTTTTATAACCAAAAAGAGTAAAAACAAAGAGAATTCCTAGGAGAACAATGCTCACTGAGAACTAACTTTATAATTTAGATACACATTCGAAAATACCTTCTTCAAAACCAAAACCTTTTTTTAAAATAGCTCCTTCAAATACAATTATTTCAACAGAATCAAGACCTCACACAGGAACACTGCTGATGCAAGACAATAAGAATATGAGAATTATATACTACTCAAATGTAGGAATTTAGCTTGTCTTGTAAAATATTTTCCTATGAAGGTTCAAATAATTAACATTATTTTAGATCTTCCTATGCTAAAATTACAAATTTAGTAACATTGTACAAATTAATATATAGAGAAAACATTAAAAATATTTTCAGTTGCCCTGGCCAGATGGCTCAATTGGTTGGAGTGTTGCCCGGTACACCAAAAGGTTGTGGGTTCGATTCTCGGTGGGAACACGTACAAAAGGCAACCAATCAATGTTTCTCTCTCACATCGATCTTCTCTTCTCGTTTTCTCAAAATCAATAAACACACCTTCAGGTGAGGATTAAACTGTATTTTTTCCAGCCAATTTTTAAAACCTCTCACTAATATGGTTTCAAAGAAAAATAAGTTTCTTATATGAAGAGCAACTCATCATTCCACAAAAATAAAAAAAGGAAAAATGCATAGCATCAAGTTTCATGTACAGCTCTGATACTTCTGAAAAACTAATCTTCACATAGGTATAAAGTGAAACATGAATGAATCAGCTAAGAGACCTAACTAAGTATTAGTACATTAAATATTTTCATTATTACTCACTTTCATTTTCTACAGTAAAAGTACTTTCCTTCAGTCTTATATTATCATCATCCTGAGTTTCTAATGGTGTCGATTTTATATACAGCCTCCATACTCGTATCAGGCAATCTTGTGAACAGCTTGCTAGGAAAAGATCTTTACCTAATTAAAAAACAAAATTTATTATTTTTCTAGCATTATATTCTTCTATTAAGGTATAAGACTTTCTTCTCTATAACATGCACATTTCTAGATTTCCTGAAAAAAAAATTAGACTTTGCTTCCTTACCCTTCATCCACCTGACCTATATTCAGTTTTACTAACGTTAACAAACGAGTACACAATGCTAATCAATGGCTGTAGCACGTGGTATTCCCATAGTCAGTCCACTAAGATCTACGAGGAGCTTCTCAAGAATGTCACGTGTGGAAGAGTCAGCTCTTGTCCCTTCTAAACATCAACTTGTTTCACCCTCTACCACCCCAATCCATGGTTAATAGAAGGGATAAGTGTTCTCTTTGCTAACTGGGACTATAGAAAAATATTACACACAAAGAAAGTTTAAAGTTAAAACATAGGAGGCTGGATGCAAATAACTGTAATTGAACAACAATAAAGTAATAAAAAAAAGAAAAAAAAAAACATAGGAGGCTGCTTTCTTGGAAGTTACACACACTCGTTCCCATCACATGTATTTCAGCAAAATTTCATACTGACCAAAGGCTGCCCATTCCACGCCTCTTATCCAATCCTCATGTCCACAGAGAAAAAGCACTTTCTGAAACTAGTAAGACAAAAATCATCACGCTTGGTGTAAGAATTTAGTATTTTCATGTATATCATATCATTGATTTCATGTGGTCTCAGCCAGTCCCTGCTGAATCTTTTTTTTTTTTAAACTGGGAAAATCACCTGATTAGACTTAAGACAGAGGTCTCATATGAAAAATCTCATGATCATCTAATTGAGCAATGCTGGGTAGATAATATCTCTAGACATCAAATACTCTAAATGTTAACATAATAGAATGACATATGCTATGAGTAACATAGATAAAAATTGGGTAGTTGGACATTCACAACCATTTTAAACTGTCTTACAGAATGCAAAGAAACAAGTATCTCCATTATTAAATAAATGAGCCTAGTTACCCAACCCTCTTTCTAGAAATCCCCTTCCCTCGTTCAACCACTGAGTGTACATAAGGCTCAGAAGGACAAAAAACGCTATACCGGGAAGTGTAGGTATGACACATTTCATTTAAAATTTTAAAGAAAAAAACACTACCACAGTATCTTCCTTCTCTCCCTCCCCCGTCTAAGGATCTGTTCCCCCAACAACTCTGCACCTGAGAGTCAGGGCAGTAATCGGTGTTCAGAGAGTACGAAACCATTTAGCCGAGAATTATAAAAGAAAAATACTCCTCTTGATTTATTTTGGTTTAGATGAGAACATTCCTAAAACTCTATAATTTTGAAATAGTCTGTATTAAGAAACGTAATTAAGCAGAAGCTAATGCCAGTCCCTTAATGAACATCATTAATTACCTGGTCATTTTGTTGAACAAATAAGTGGATTTTGCAGTCATCATCACCACATGCTAATATTGGCACTGGGGGGAAAAAGAGGCTTTCACTGTTAAGTATTCCATCATATGTTATGATTATCACCTGCGCTGTATTCTAAAGAACTTTGACTTCTATTTCTCACGTCACTGAACAAGTAAACTGAAGGTGCTCAATACATATCTACAGGCATCAAGTGAACACTCCAAAATGTTCTATTAAATGGTTACTTGGCAAAAAATGACTACTGATAGAGAGTATTTTTCTCCATTAGATGTATTTTATGATAGAAGGAGCAGTGAAAAGAGAAGCTCGAGGGCAAGCTGAGGTCATTTTCACTGTCAGCCAGACAACTAATACAAAGAGTTAGCCCCAATGAATAATAAAAGGGAAGAGCTACTATGAGACTGGCATCATGGTAACCGCACAAAGGTATAATGGTGTGTTTGTTACCGCACAAAGGTATAATGGTGTGTTTGTTACTTTAAGAACCTTAAATTTTGTTTGAGAATTCAATAGTAAACAAAATTCCTGAAGCAAATAGAGAATCATATAAAAGAGTATGTAAGTAAATATGTGGTTAAAAAGCTATGAAAGGTGCAACTATAAAATTAGAGTTCTCTGATAGCACAAAAATCTAATTCACATTACCAAAGGATAGCCCTAATGACTGTGGAGCAAAATAAAATAGGAATTCTTTTTCTAAGGAAACACCTTGCAACCAAGTGGGTTTTTCAAAGATTTTCAACCTTAAATACACTAAAAACAAAAATAATAAACTCCAGTTACTTGGCCTCAATGTATATGGAAAGAAATTAAATCCTGTTATGAAACCAGAATGTGAGTTCCTCCTCCACGGGAGCCCTCGGACAAAGTGGGAGCATCACGTAAACCATGAAGTTGCAGCTCCTGCCCCAAAAAGCAAGAGGCTGGTAGCTTCCAGACCCTGCCTCTTTCCACCAGGCCTGTCCTCCAGGTTACTGAGGAGGCAAAGAGGGAGATGACACTGGCCATCATCTTTGTGAAGGATAATCCAAGAGAGGGACAGATGGGTTTCACAGCAAAAGGGAAAATTTTCTGTTTGGAGATTTTAAGTGGTCTTAGGCAAAATGTCATCACGCAGGATGTAAGGGGGCTGTTCTCCTGAAAGAAATGCTCATGGGCCATCTTCAGTACTTTTTCAACTTATCACAGACCTTCACCTTCTGAAGAGTTAGACAATTTTCCTAATTTGTCCAGATCTACAAATGGTGGCAACATACATGGTCCGACACAAATAATGTCCCTTTTTTATTACAAAATCATTAGCATGTGCCCTGGCTGGCATAGCTCAGTGGATTGAGCGCGGGCTGGGAACCAAAGGGTTGTCGGTTTGATTCCCAGTCAGGGCATATGCGTGCGCTGTGGGCCAGGTCCCCAGTGAGGGTCATGTGAGAGGCAACCACACATTGATGTTTCTCTCCCTCTCTGTCTCCCTCCCTTTCCCCTCTCTAAAAATAAATAAAATCTTTTAAAAAAATCATAAGCATGTAATTCTGTAACATAAAAATATCACTCAAGCATACAATATGACATTTTAGGTGAAATGTTCAAATCAAAACTCTAAATTATACCCATATTATTATCCTGCCAACCACACTCAAGCAGGCCTTACTTCTGCTGGGCCCTGTATATGATAAACAGCAATATCAATCTTGATTTCATATTAAGTCATTTAATTTTTTCCCTTTTTATTGAATTTATCGGGGTAAATTTTAAACAGCTACCAAAATTCCAAACAGCCTCCCTTACTCTTATGTTCTGTGCTCAGATAATCTGAATATTGAAAACAACAGTGTATTAGCTAGGTTTCAACCTGTTTCACGAAAAAACTTAGATACAAAATTGAGACTCAATATGTTTCTTTTAGGTTCTGTCATATGAAGATATAAAAATATATATTGCTCTTTTAATATGAACTTAATAGGATACTCACCATCGGTATTGGGCAAAAAAGATAAGCAGACAGTCAGAGTGAATCCATTTTCGAAGTTCAAGGTCTGAAGGCATGTTACTGAAAAATAATGAAACACACCATGAGTGACTAACTCTGACCTTATCCATCTAGAGAGGCTGTGTAGCATCATCACATTAGCAGGGAGATGACAGAAGTCAATCCTGAGCCTCTACTGACCATGTGAATTTAAATGGTCAATGTTTAACAAGGTTAGAGAACAAAATTACTTATATGCAAAGGTGCAGGGGTATTCAACCTTTTGGCATCTCTGGGCCACGCTGGAAGAAGAGTTGTTGTCTTGGGCCACACATTAAATATATACACATGAACAAAAACTGATGAGCAAAAAGAAGTTTTTTTAGTAAATTTACAATTTTGTGTGAGGCTGCACTCATAGCCATCCTGGGCCACATGCGGCCCGTAGATTACGGATTGGACACCCCTAGCTGAGGAAATTCACATTAACAAATCATTTGGTACACAGAATTTTGAAAAAGCACAAAAAACACAAACATATAGATTAGAATTACAATGTTTTTAAAACTGCTTGAAAGACTAAACATCAGACTAAAAAAATTATATGTTTGCTCTTCTGGTTGTCATTCGTTTGATAATTACTATTTCATTGGTTTGGATTATAATGTCTCTAAACATACCTTGGGAACCCTCTTTAGACCAGACTCGAACAGTGGAATCCGAAGCTGCAGAAACTATCAGGGTACGGAATGCAACATCTGATGCCCTCCTCTGGTAAACAGCATGCACTGCATAAACAGGTCCCTCATGGCCATAGAGATGGACGGCTTTTAAAAGCTGAATGAGAAAAAACGACAAAAACAGTATGATAAAAAAGGAATTATCAGTTTCAACTTTATTTAACTGGAATCATAAGATTAGTGGTACTGTTAAAATGTGTGACCCAGAAATAAGTCCTTTCAGTTGAAGAAATGTAAACTTTGGAGAAGTCTGTCTGACCATATTAATGACACAGAAAACATGCATACCCTTGACACAGCAATCTCACATCTAAGAATCTACTGTGAGATACTAACAGCAAGAGCATAATACATAATAAAAGACAAATGCAGGATATTCATCACACTCTCTTTTTTGTGGTGGATGATACAGACATGGGTCACTTTATATTATTAAAAAAATCAACCAAGAATTAATAGGGAGCTGATTAAATTAATTGTTGTAGGCATGCACTTTAGCTAATAAAAAGGATAATATAGATAAATGTATGATTATTACCATGGAAAGACATCCATGACATTGAGGTTTTTGAAGAACATAGGTCAGCTTTGTGGAATGTTCCTTTTGGGATTAGTCTTACGTTTTGTCATGAACAGATTCAGGATATAAATTCTGACATCATTACTACCTAAGTGGATAACATCACAAGATGTCAATTTATCCCAATTTTAGTGAAGTTAACTTTGGCATCACAGTAAAGGTATTGTCTGCCGAACTTTTTCACTGTGTAGTTAAATTTTTTCGGTTGATAATATAGGAGATTACAGTTTGGGGCTGAGTAAATATTCTATTCTCCAACAAACCACCACCAAGTATTTTCAGCATCCCCTCATGACACCTGCCTGAATCAATCATGGCTGCAAAACGGAAAAATGACAAACAGAACTGGTAATCCATTTGCTTGCCATGCAAGACTCTCCACCATGGCATCATTTCTGCTATTTTAGGTATGTATCTTGAGCTCCAAAATGTGTGAAATTGCACCACTTCCTTTGAGGTAACTTCCATAAATTGTCTTCTGAAATAGAGGTGTCCCGTAAGTGTCTCCTCAGCTGTTTTCCCCTTACTTAGGCAGAACTCTGCCACTCCAGACAGTAATTAATAGTTACATATAAGGGTCCATACATGAACTTCCTTTCATCATTAACCTTTGGCTCTTTGAGAAAACATTTTAAATAATTTAAATACGGTATGTATAATTATACATACACAAAGAGAGATCTGAGACAATATTCATCAGAATGTTAACTCTGTTGAGATTTTGTATATAGGTTTTTCTTCTTTATATTTTTCTATATTTAAACTTTTTATATGATTCTTTATCATTACAGCTTAAAAAATTAAACCTACTGAAAATACTTTACATCTGTGAGCAGGAGTGTGTTTCGACCATCAAAGAATTTAAGAAACTCAAAAGAAATCTCCCAAGTTCACCAGCTTTTTTTAAAAACAATACTCACTGTTCAAAAACTTGAACCTCTTATTATACTCGCTTAGAATTATTTCCGGTTATCAGAAGTCAAGGTGTATTGAGCACCTGTGTACATGGAAATGCCTATGGAAAAGAACCCTTAAGCCCCAAAGGTTACAATGTGTGGCCCCTCCCCCTAATCCTTATTCCCTCATTTCTACATCTCTCCTCCATGTTTGGTTTCACATTCTCTCCTCTGGCCCCTCGCAAGATAAGTTTGCTGTCCACCCTCAGATACTTGCTTAGCCTGCAATTCCCTCTACTGACAGAAGTTTGGGGGAGACTGAGAAAAAGAGTCTTGCTAAGTCTCACCTCAAGGTTTCAAAAGTGAGTGCTAAAATTATTCTCTCTGGATTTCCCTGCCAAAATCATTCCAAACAGGAGTTAAGTCTGCTACACATCTTTTTTATCTCAATCAAGTCTACATGGCTCCAAAATCCCCACCTCCAGGCGGCAGAGGAAAAGGCTGGGTGTCTGGCCAGTAATTTAAATTACGTGTCTACAACTGAAATCTGCATCTTCCCTCCTACTTGCCTATTTTCCTTTGCAGAACCACCTTTCTCCAGGGGCCCTAAGACACAATCCCACCGTTTTTGATTTCACTCCCCTCATCACCAGCTCCCTACTCCTTTGACAGCTATGTTATATATACCAAAATCATTTTTCCTTCAAAAATACATCCCATGCCTGACTGGTGTAGCTCAGTGGATTGAGCGCGGGCTGGGAACCAAGCGGTCCCGGTTCGATTCCCAGTTGGGGCACATGCCTGGCTTGCAGGCCAGGTCCCCAGTGAGGGCCATGTGAGAAGCAACCACACACTGCTGTTTCTCTCCCTCTCTGTCTCCTTCCCCCCTCTCTAAAAATAAATAAATAAAATCTTAAAAAAAAAAATACATCCCATAGCCCTTCCTTCACATTTTTTCCAATTTTAATTTGTCATGCAGCTGTCAGATTAATCTTGTGATATTCATACTCTTCTTCTTAGAAATCATCAGATTTCCAAATGCCTGCTAATAAAGAATAAACTCTTAAAGCAAGTGTTAAAATTCCCATAGGATCGTCTCTACTCTGTTTCTCAAGTATTGCTCTAGATAATAAGTATTATCTAGAAACATTTCCAAAACTGTGTTCCTCAAAGTTCTAAGGGCTAAGAGATTTAAAAGAAAAAAGTTCAGACTTGAAACAATTTTGGGAAATATAAGTTAAACAAAGATAAGCAGGTTCATCCATGAAAGAACTTTTCAGAGCCCTCACTAGGCTCATGTGCACTGGGATTCTCTAAGAGACATACGTATAGGATATGCAGTGTTTCCCAAACTTGATTGATCAGAGATTCCTTTTTTCATGAAACATCTTAAGAGATGAATAATTCTCTGAACACACTTTAGAAAGCCCTAAAGACATCTTAGGCCTTGGTTAAAACCAGATACTCCAGACCACGTACTCCGTTTTCTCTCCTGAGTGTTTATTTATGCTATTTTCGTACTAAGAATTCTCACCCCTTTAACTCCTCCCAAGGAAATCATCTCATGCTTTAAGAACCAACTCAAAGGCCACCTCTTAAAAGTCTCTTCTGAACTCACTGCACCATGGTTGGGGGACAGCGAGTTAGAGCACCTACTTTTACTGTACTTCATTCAAGTGCATTTTGCCTTCAAACTATGTACATGTTTCATGAATAGGATTTTGCCTCATTCCATCTTCAGCATGGCAGATGTACAAATATCTAATTTACTAACTTTTCACTTTTAAGTTTTTCTTACAACTAGAAACAACCTAAATATCCATCAATAGAGGTCAATCCATACCCAGCACTGCATATGATAACATCATTCAGAGTTATGTAAATCTATATCCACATGGCAAGTTATCCTATGAACACAGCAGTATTAATTTTTGCTATTAACTGAACTCAGATCAAACAGCCCATGTAAGAACAGCTTGAAAATTATTTCAAAATAATCGGAAGTTCACAAAAATGACTGACAGCATGTGAATATGGGAGCAAATTTTAGAGGGAAGGGTACAGGTCTGTGAAGTACAGAAAAATAAAGGATCTAAATTACTGATAAGCAAGAATGAGGCAACTTCAGAAAGGAAGAACACAACAGAAAGGAGAAAAAAATTGAAAATAAAAGTAGATGTAACAGTCATTTCTTATAACTATAAACATGTCTACCCACCTGATTGTTCTCTATTTCCCAGTGAATCACTTGACTATCAGATCCTCCAGAAACTAATTCAGTAGAAGGAGCTGCAAAAAATTATATCTCAGTAAATATTTTTATTTTTTTACCAGCTACTTTGAAAACTTTTGAAGCTGTAGAAAAGATGTAAGAAAACTCATATACCTAGATTCACCAACTGTTAATATTTTGCCATATTTGATAAACAGCTTGCTCTTTCTATATATGCACAGGGTGGGCAAAAGTAGGTTTACAGTTGTTGCATGGAAAAATAATACAATAATTAATAAATAATACAGTATGTTTCACGTACTCACAACTATAAACCTACTTTGCCTCACCCAGTGTACACAGACCCCTTTCTGTTTCTGACAACTACTTAGAAATGAGTTGCAGACATCAGGACCTCTGACCCTCAAACACTTTGCTATGGATATCCTAAGAAATGGAGCATTCCCTTACATTACCACAATACAAATACCACATTCAAGAATTTCAGCAGTGATACAGTATCACTACATAATATACACAAAACTTCTCCAAGCTGTCCTAGAAATGTCTTTTATAACACTTTTTTTTAAAAAGATTTTATTTATTTATTTTCAGAGAGAGGAGAAGGGAGGGGAGAAAAAGAGCAATGTACGGTTGCCTCTCACATGGCCCTCACTGGGGACCTGGCCCGCAACCCAGGCATGTGCCCCGACTGGGAATCAAACCGGGACCCTCTGGTTCCCAGCCCGCGCTCAATCCACTGAGCCACACCACACCAGCCAGGTTTATAACACTTTTTAAATTCAGAATATAAAGACCACATATTGTGTGTTTAGTTGTCATCTTTTTCAGTCTCCTTTCACATAGAATTGCGTCCCAGTCCCTTCTTTTTGTGATAATGAGCATCCCAGCCAGTTGTTTTACAGAATGTCCCTCAACATTGATTTTTAAAAAGGAAAAGATAATATATAATTTTTGTTTGGATTTGCCATTTATTTGTTTCTTCTGGCCTATGTGCTAGACATTTAGAAGCAGCAGCTGGGAACTGTCTGAAGAGCATCAAGTAAGGACTCAGAAGTCCCAGGTTCTTGTCCTAACCCTGCTGTCAGCCAGCTGTGACCTTGGGATTTAATTTCTTTATGCATCAGAGAAATTAAGCTATTTATCTAACTACATGACTTTGAGAATTACTGTAAGATACCTGATACAGGGGTTAGAAAAAATAGCTAAATTATCTGGTAGTAGACCCCTCGTCTTAAGAGAAAATCAATCCTAATAGTTAAAAATTACTGATGTCAAGCAATTTGCTCTATATAACCTCATTTTTAAAGGGAAGACAAAATATACAAGCCCAAATTAATATTTTATAATGAATCCCAACACTGATATTTAAGTAGTCTGTGATGTCATTTGGTGGCAATTAATAAAATTACAATTGTGTTTTAATGTCTGCACTAACAGCCACTCTTTCTACTATATAATGGTTTCTACTGACCTAATGTGACTAATACTGCATTATTAACTGAAATAAGTAGCTTATTTCACTTCTTCTAATGTCACAGATAAAATCATACCAGAGTCTCACTAATTCAGGAAATTCTCCACTTGTGCCTGGCTCAGGATGCTCTTAATAAATGTTTATAGGGACTTCCGGTCAAGATGGAGGAATAGGTAAACACGCCTTGCCTCCTCGCACAACCACTGCAAAAATTACAACTAAATTGCAAACTATCACCCAGACTCATCAGAAAACTGACCTGTATGGAAGTCTGACAACCAGGGAATTAAAGAAGTCACGTTCATCTAAACAGGTAGGAGTGGTGGAGACTTGGAGACACAGAAAGGACAGTCCCATGTCCACATGTGGTAAATAAAAATCAGGAGGGATACCTCGGGAACGAGTCCCTACCCCAAACCAGACCATCCAGCACAGGGTTCCAGTGCCAGGAATATAAGTCCCCCTAACTTCCTTCTGTAAAAACCAGTGGAGGTTAAAGCAACGGAAGAAATTGCAGGATTCTCAGGTGTCTTAAAGGGCCTGCAACAGACTTAGGTCTCATGCAGACTTACTCCCTCTGGGCTCCAGCATCAGCGCAGCAGCTGGAAGGGCAACAGCAGCATACAGGGAGAACAGACTGAAGTATCTAGCATCAGGGTGAGTGAAAGGGAACAGCCTCCTCCTGAACAAAACTCCAGAAGCCAAGCAGCAGCAATAACCCCTTTCTGAGCCCTCACCCCTACAGAGCCGCATTGCATCAGAGACTCCATTAACCTGGTTCACTCAGGTTGCCCCACCCTAACAACTAACTAAAGCTCCATCCCAGCCAACTTGCCCCTGAGCAATCTCTGCAATAGGTCATGTTGCTAAGACAGGGAGTCAAAGCAGCTCTACCTAATTCCTAGAAACAAACACAGGGAGGCTGCCCAAATGAGGAGACAAAGAAATATGGTGCAAATGAAAGAACAAAACGAAACTCCAGAAAAAGAACTAAACAAAATGGAGATAAGCAATATCAGTTGCAGAGTTCAAAACACTGGTTATTAGTATGCTCAAGGAACTCATTGGACACTTCAGCAACATAAAAAAGACTCAGGCAGAAATGAAGGTTACACTAAGTGAAATAAAGAGAAATCTACAGGGAGCAATGGAATGAATGAAGCCAAGAATAAAATCAATGATTTGGAATATAAGGAAGAAAAAAATTCCATCAGGACAGCAAGAAGAAAAAAGAATCCCCCCCAAAAAAGGATAGGCTAAGGAGCCTCTGGAACAACCTCAAAAGTACCAACATTTGCATAATAGGGGTGCCAGAAGGAAAAAAGAGCAAGAAATTGAAAACTTACTTGAAAAAATATGAAAGAAAACCTCCCTAATTTATTAAAAGAAAATAGACATACAAATCCAGGAAGACCAGAGAGTCCCAAACAAATGGATGCAAAGAGGACCACACCAAGACACATAATTAAAATGCCAAAGGTTAAAGATAAAGAATCTTAAAAGCAGCAAGAGAAAAGCAGATAGTTACCTACAAAGGGGTTCCCGTAAGACTGGTCAGCTGATTTCTCAAAAGAAATCTTGCAGGCAAGAAGTACTCAAAGTGATGGAAAGCAAGGACCTATGACCTAGATTACTCTATCCGGCAAAGCTATCACTTAGAATTGAAGAGCAGATAAAGTGCTTCCCAGACATGGTAAAGCTAAAGGAGTTCATCATCACCAAGTCATTACTATATGAAATGCTAAATCGGATTATGTACGAAAAAGATCAAAATGATGAACATTAAAATGGCAATAAATTCACAACTACCAACAATTGAATCTAAAAAACAAACTAAGCAAACAAGCAGAACAGAAACAGATTCATAAATATGGAGATCATTTGGAGGGTTATCAGTTGGGAGGAGGAAGGGGGAGAATGGGAAAAAGGTACAGGGATTAAGAAGCATAATTGGTATGTACAGAATAGACAAGGGGATGTTAAGAATAGTATAGGAGATAGAGTAGCCAAAGAACTTACGTGCATGACCCACGGACATGAACTAAGGGAGGGGGAAATTGCCAGACGGAATGGGTGGTACTGGTAGAGGGGGGAAAGGGGGGAAAAACTGGGACAACTGTAATAGTATAATTAATAAAATAATTTAAAGATTTATGGAATAAAAATAAAATTATTCCAAAGTCCATAAGAAAACTACAGTAGGTATATTTAAGACATTTGGAGAAATTCCACAGGATTTTGATGGCACCTTCTAAAAGGAATATGTTAATTAAACACTCTGGAATCACAGAACCTTAGAAATAAGAGACCTAGAGATGATCTAGTCCAGGAAATTTCAAATTGCTTGGTGTCAGGACTCCTTTACACTCTTAAAAATTTTTGAGGACCCACCCTGGCTGGTGTGGCTCAGTGGACTGATTGAGTGCCAGGTCCCCAGTAGGGGGCTTGAGCGAGGCAACCACACACTGTTTCTCTCCCTCTTTCTCCCTCCTTTCTCCTCTCTAAAAATAAATAAAATCTGCCAGGCTGGTATAGCTCAGTGGATTGAGCGCGGGCTGGGAACCAAAGGGTCCCGGTTCGATTCCCAGTTGGGGCACATGCCTGGGTTGCAGGCCAGGTCCCCAGTAAGGGCCATGTGAGAGGTAACCACACATTGCTCTTTCTCCCTCCCTTCTCCTCTCTCTAAAAATACATAAATAAAATCTTTAAAAAAAGTTAAAAAATAAATAAATAAATAAAATCTTTAAAAAGAATTTCTTGAGGACTCCATACAGCTTTTGTTTATATGGATTGACTATATATATGTACCACCATTAAACACACTAGAAATTTAAACTGAGAAACCTGAAAACTACTTGCTTGTCAGTTTATTTAAAAATACTAAACTCCATTACATGTTAACAAATTAACATATTATGGTGAGGGAAAACACTTTATTTTCCAAAACAAAAAATTAACGAGAGGCACTGTTTTACATTTCTGAAAATCTCTTTAACATCTAACTTTATTAAACTACAGCTAGATTTTCATATCTATTCTATCTTTAATCCGTTAAAGGATCACATATAACAAATCTGCTGGAAAGTACCACTGCATAACTGTAATCGAACGAGAATGAAAGCCGTGAGTAACCTCTTAGCATTATTCTGAAAATAATTTTGACCTCCCAGGTGTCACGGATCTCTAAGGGTCCCCTATACCAGTCCAAGCCTCCACTTTTCATATGTTACGAAGGTGCAAACTGGGGTAAACAAAAAGTGCAATGTCCTGCCTAAAGAGCAATAGCTTCTCTGTGGCAGAAACAGCCCCACAAGCCAAATCTTCAGAATCCGAGTCTGGGCCCAACATGGGTCCTGTTTACAGGCTTTGCGCAGAAACTAAGCAATAGTGGGGATCTTGCCATAGTCAGAGGCTGCCTCTACCCTCATCCTAAGCACTGCTGTGTTAGCTATGCTTTACTTGCTATAAAGTAAAAGTACAGGTCAGATATTTCACTGGGCATACCATTTTTCTTCTATTTTCCAATTGCAGAGTATCAGATAAGCTAATGGTAAAGTAATAGAAGTGATGAAAAATATGACTAATCATACTTCATCAGAAAACAATTGAGATCAATTTTAACAATCAGATTGATACTTACAACCACCCTGTTTACAAATCCACTGTATGCAATTGACTCGAGCAGTGTGGCCATTCAGGTTGGTAATAACAACCCTTTTCTTTAACAAAGAAAACACCAGTTAGTAAGTTAGAATCTATCCTACAGAGGAATTAAAAAATCAATAAAAATCAGATTTCGGTGGTTTTGATACAAAAATGTTCATGATTATTTCAAACAGAATCATCTTCCTTAATTTATAAATTTATAACCGTGGCTTCAACTATCTGTTCACTCTAACTCATTCTTTTTCCCACTCCACATTCCCAGTGTCGTGTGTTCTCATCACACTGAGCTCTCAGGTCTTCATCTGCCTAACTCCTGCTCACCATCCCCACCCTTCCCACTCCGGTCCTTCTCATGCAGGGAGCCTGTCTTGACACCCCCGACTAAATAAGGAACCCCTTTCTTCCTTTCTTCCTCCTGCTCCCACAGGTCTCAGGGGCTTAATTCTATCATGCTTGCACCAATTTGAGGGTTTTGTTGACCAAAAAAAAATAAACAAAAAAACAAAAAAAACCTTTTAATAGAGGAATTTGTACTTAATGGATACCAATTCATGGCTCACTTTGCCCGTCATAGCTAATTAGGGTGAACCCTAATGACACAAGGTCACACCACCAGGCCACAACTACGAAGGTCCTCAGACATCAGATTTCTTCAGACTGTTACTCTCACCAACATCACTCCACACTTGGGCTCTCTTTACTTCACCCACTGCTGAAGACACTAACTGTGATTACAGTGCCCTTCTCTTTACAGACCCTTTCTCTATTTACTGCCAACTGCACAGGCTTATATGCCAAATAGAATTCTCACGGCTGAGAAAAAGGTATACAGAGGTAAGTGCGCGTTAATTAACGTCTTTCACACATGAGTCATTTGAGGCTGGGAAACAATTATAATAGTTTGTTTTCTCTCTCACTAGATTGAGAAATTCCTTAATGGGCGGGAGTTATTTTTTACCCATTATCTTTGTGTGGCTACCACCCAGTCCAGGGCTGGCCCATGGAGGGTCCTCAGAAATTTGCTGAATGAACATCATCCCCAAAACTTTGTTTTAGCACCTCCATGCTCTCATTTCCACATTTAATTAAATGTCCAACTAGCAAAAATGTAACAAAACAAAGTACTTTTTAGGTTCAATATATTTTTTGGTAAGTTAAAATCTCCTAACATGGCCACCACATTATCACTGAAAATAAAAATGTGATAAGGCATGGTACAAATCCATTAAACGGCTGCAGAAAGATAGGTTTCCACAGCTAAGTCAGTCCTTGTTTGATGGCCACTGTAAAATTTACCCTTGGTTTTATGTGCTTTCTCTTGCCAGTTAACAGTGCAGAGCTATAAGAAACAAAAACTAGAGTGAGGCAAGCAAATTCAAGAAAGAGTAAGCTAATACAACTATTTCCTATATAAATCTGAATCTGCAAAGGGTGTGAGGATAATGGAATTTTTAATCAAATTAATAAAACAATACAAGAAATACATAAAGCTAGCTCCTGCACCGCAGTTTAATTTCCAGCACTTTACTTTTTAGACTGAGGCTCTTTCTGAGAAGCAACATTAACTATATTGTTCAAAATTAACCAGTGGGAATGGGGGCAAAACGAACTCTGGCAATCATGCAAAAACTAGCCATTTGAAAAGTCTGGGAGGGAAAGAGCCAAAAAAGAAAATCAACTGACTGGGTGAGGTTCAGAAAATGGGTTAAGTCCTGCCTCTAGTGCTTAGGACCCCCAACCCCTACGACCTTTACCCTAATGGCACTTTCTTCAAAATGTCCAATTCCAAAGCTAAAATATAAAATACAACTGATATATATTTTAAATCAATACGTTTATAAAGTACCGCGGGGAATATGGAAATAGGATAGCATCTGTGATAATGGATTTGATCTATACCTAAACCGCAAAAGTTTCAAAACTCAAACTAAATCTTTAACAGTACTACATACAGTTGGTTGCCACAAAAGGCTTCAGAAAAGGTTATCATCATTCAGGTATCTACGTGAGGTTAATAGGTCACTGGTGGGACTTGGGGAACCCCAAGCTGACGAAGCGCGCAAGATCTCGAGGAGCAGTCTGGCGTGCTAACAGGACAGTCCTCGCCTAGACACCCTCCGCCAAGCGGACCAGCCCCCACACTCAGCGTCCTCCCTCTGGCGCAGCGACTAGTGTGTCCAGACAGCACTCAGCCCCACGGGGTCAGACGTCGAGCCACCTCTCTTACCCAAGGGTCATAGAGCACTACGGAACAGGACGTGCCGAAGGCCAGAAGTCCTCCCGGCCCAGAGCTCCAGCTCAAGGCTCCCCGCACCCGGTTTGGGCAGCAGAATACGTGAGACGTCTCCAACACGGATGCCACCATGTTGCTGGCTGGTCAGCGGCCGAGACCTGGGCGCTCACTTCCGCCCTATGAGCGGAACTACTCGCGAGGCCCCCTCCCCGGCTGGCTGGTTCCACACCACGTTTCAGAGGCTGCCGGAGTCGCGGGGCGGCTACTGCCCCGCCCCCCGACCCTGGGTCTAGTGATCCTCAGTGCGGGGCCGCCACTGCCAGCTCTCGTGTCCTGGACCGTGGCCCAGCAAACACAAGCGGCCGCCGTCCCAAGGACCAAGACCGGCCGGAGTAGTCCCGGACGTTCCAGAAAGACCCGCGGCTACAGTGCGGGGCAGCGTCAGCAACGTCCCGCTGCCCCTCACGCCCGGGCTCCCAGCAGCAGGCGGGGCGGGGCCAGGCCAGAGCCTTGGCAAGAGAGTCTCGGGTCTCCGTGGCGCAGGGGCGCAGAGGGCTCGAAGAAAGAGTTTCTAATTAGTCTCGACGCTCTCCGTCCGCTCGCGCCGCGCCTTCGCCCCCTCCCGCCCCTTCGAGGCCCGCGACGCCGGCGGCCCGGCGTCCACACGGATCCACTGGCGCGGACGGGGTTCTGAGCCGCACTGCGCATGTCCTGCAGTCCGGGCCGGCTGAGGCGGTGGTTCCCGGCCGCGCGCTGCGCGCGGCGGTAATTCGTAATTGTCCTGCTCCGGCGAGGCGAGGGCGCGTGAGGCGCGGATTCTTGGTGGCTGTGCCGCGGCACCCGGACCGAGCGACGTCCGGGCCGCAGAGGTCGCCGCTTCATTGTGCCTTGTAGAGTTTCGAGAGAGGAAAGCACGGGCCGGTTCCGAGCCCTCCCGCCTGCGGGAACTGAACCTGTGTGCGGGGCCGGGCCGTGGGACTGCGAGGCCGCGTAGAGGTGAGTCCCGCGGGGCCGGGCGGGGACTGCAGAGAGGGGAGCCCCGCGGGCCTTGGAGGCTGGACTTTCACGTGGGGGCGCACAGTTGGGCTTCAGACTTCAAAGGAGGACTTTGTGAGAAAACGGCATTATTCATCTCCTATCTGAAGGTAGAGTCGTGTTTGAAAATAAACAGTGGTGTGCCCGCTTTCCCTTTTTCTTCACTCGCCGTTTTCTCCAGGCTCTTTCTTTAGGCTTTGTTTTCCAACACCACCCGAGGACTTACAGGGAAGGAGGTCAGCCCGCGGGTCCACTGAAGCCCTAAGCATCCTTCCTGGAGGAAGATACGGAGCATTGATTCTGTGCTTGCCCCAACCCTTCCAGCTCCCTGCCTCTCTCTCCTGCGAATGATTTCTTAATGGTTCTGGTTTGCCTACTAAAACTTCAGGGGCCAGAGATTGCTGTTTCAGGAGTCTGGCCCTGTGGTACCTAACATACTTCCATTTTCACTTCTCCGGGTGTGATACGCGGCAGCTGTGCAACGCTGCTGACATTGTGTGGAGCGCTTCCACGGACGCCGGTCCTGTAGTGTCCTCTGTCACCCTGTACATAGGTATTGCCAGCTTTGCTGGGTGCAAGGAAGAACAGCTGAAAGTGGTGGAGCTAGGTCGCCTCACGCGCTCGGTCTCTCGCTCCAGAAACACCACCTCTGTTTCTTTCTCTGGAGGCAGGTGAGTGGACGACTGGACATGTGGGTCCTGAGACATCAGTCTATCCGCGTATCTGGACCATACCTTCCTTGGCTTAACTGAATTCTGCTTTTCCTAACTCCGAACACCATTGTATGGGTAAGTGATGGTCAGTGATAAAATTTTCACTGATTTATAGCAACATAAGAATGACAGAGGTTTTTCATGAAGTTTAACTTACATAAGGAACTATTATCATGCAGTCATTCGAAAGGATGAAATCAGCTTATATGTACTGACATGGAAAGATGTCATTTTTGAGTAGGGAAAAAGATCCCATTTGTGTGGTTTAAGTACACATCTACTTGAGTATGCATAGAAAATATCCTGAGGCATACAAAAACTGGCAAAATTGGGTGACTTTGAAGAGTGGTATAGGGAAGAAGCTTTAAATTGATTTGTATGTAGTTTAAGAAAAATTTTAAATGTGAGTTATCTGAGATTGCCATATTTCCTCCTTTTGATGTTAAAATATTGTTTTTATGAAATAACGATGATAGTGGTAGAGGTAAGTTTTGTTTTAAATCATTGTTCTCAACACAATATGAAGTTGTCACTATGGCTGTGGCCACATGGATCCCTCCAGTGTCTGAATTATTATTGCTTTTATAGTGCTACTTCCAGACTCTTAACACTCAACAGTTCTCCATTTGTTTCACCTGTTTTAGCCATGCAAGGGTAGAGCCTAGGACTCTAGTTTCTATATTTTCACAGTACCTTACACTGCATTGGTCACACTAAATGATGCACTGTAAACCTTGATTATTTGACTAGACATCAATGTTCAGCATGAGATTTCTTAATTCAAATTATTTTAGAAGTGAAGACAAAATTTCTTTTTCTGTTTTCTCTAGGAAGGTGCAATGGCAAGGAGTTTAACTGTAATCTTCATCCTGACCTTCACTCTGTCAGTCACAAATCCCCTTCATGAAGTAGAACCAGCAACTGCTTTCCCTCACAGTACTGAGAAAATTATTCCAAACTGGGAGTCTGGCATTAATGTTGATTTGGCAGTTACCACACAGCGACATCATCTTCAACAGCTTTTCCATCGCTATGGAGAAAATAATTCCTTGTCAGTTGAAGGGTTCAGAAAGTTGCTGCAGAATATAGGCATAGATAAGATTAAAAGAGTTCATATACACCATGACCACGAGCATCACTCTGACCACGAGCATCACTCTGACCACGAGCATCACTCTGACCATGAACATCACTCTCACCATAACCATGCTGTTTCTGGTAAAAATAATCGGAGGGCTCTTTGCCCAGACCATGACTCTGATAGCTCTGGAAAAGACGCTAAAAACAACCAGGGGAAAGGATCTCACCGATCAGAACATGCCAGTAGTAGAAGGAACATTTTAATTAAGGATGGTGTTGGTGCTAGTGAAGTGACCTCAACTGTGTATAATGCTGTCTCTGAAGGAACTCACTTTCTAGAGACAATAGAAACTCCAAAGCCTGGAAA
Source organism: Micronycteris hirsuta (assembly GCA_004026765.1). Taxonomy (NCBI): domain Eukaryota; kingdom Metazoa; phylum Chordata; class Mammalia; order Chiroptera; family Phyllostomidae; genus Micronycteris; species Micronycteris hirsuta. The sequence goes on along the minus strand of PVJI01005422.1, from coordinate 42,102 downwards.
ACTTCTCTCCAAAGATGTGAGCAATTCTACTCCCCCCAGTATCATGGAAAAGAGCCGGGTGAGCCGGCCAGCTAGGAGGAAAACAAATGAATCTGTTAGTGAGCCCAGAAAAGACTTTATGTATTCCATAAACACAAATGGAAATACTCAGGAGGTAAGATAAAGGCTGTTCTTATTTTAATCAATATGCCTGCTTGTCTATTCTGTTATTGCCATCCCATCTCTAGTTATTAGGAGTTTAAGGTACAAATAAAATGGTGAAGTTATTGAAAAGGGAATTTCTTCCCTGGCTGGTGTGGCTCAGTGGATTGAGCGCCAGCCTGTGAACCAAAAGGTTGCTGGTTCCATTCCCAGTCAGGGCACATGCCTGGGTTGTAGCTGGGGGTGCACGGAGAGGCAACCACACAATGATGTTTCTCTCCTTTTCCTCTCTTTCTCTAAAAATAAATAAAATCTTAAAAAAAAAAAAAAAAAAGAAAAGGGAATTTCTACTTTCTCAGCAAGCCACTTGGCCTAAAGTAGAGAACCATGTTGTACTTATTTCTGGTAAAAAAACTTGTGAGATAATAAGAATAGTACTGCCTGCTAAAAACATTTTATAATATAGAATTTAAAATAAGTGTAGAAAGCAGATATCAAAGCTGTTTTTGGAGAAAGTCTTTAAAGGTGAATATTATTATTAAAAAACAAAACAGGAGGTTGAAAATGCAGGAGTTAGATTCCATGTTTTAGAGGAAGGTGTGGTTGAAGGGGCTGAAGAGGACAAGGACAGTGTTACTTCCTTGGCAGAAAGATTGTAATGATTTGTGGAATGATTGAAATTTGGACTGCTACCAAAAACAACACATTGAACAGTGTCTGGGCCGTGAAGTTCTGAGTTCATGTGTTTTTCCTAGACTAGTCTTCAGACTGTACTCAGTTCGCCTTGCCTGAAAGATGTCAAGAACAAGGAATTAGTTGATATATGTTAATAAGTAAAACTTAAGCACTTCATTCAAACCATCATATGACTGTGCTAATTCTGGGATAATGCTACTAGTGGTCATTCCCATAGCAACACTGGTAATAAAGTTTGTTCTGACTAGTACTAACCAAGAATTGGTGGAGTTTAAAATAACTTTACAGGAGATGAGAAATAGGTGCTACCACCAATTCCGAGGGCACAGAGGGGCTTAGATTACTCAAAAGATTCTCTTCACACTAGTCATCTAATTATATTGTTGAAACAGCTGCCTGCCAGTACAGGTTTGTTTTATTACCAACTTTGCCCTGCTCAAGGGTGATGTGTATACTTTAATATTCTCTTGTAGAGCATTATTTGCCAGGTATATAGTCAGAGCAGAGCTAAGTTTTCCAAGTATGGTCATTGCTGAAAGAGTGATGTGTTTGGGGCTTGTTTAGGCCCAGTAGGGTAGTGTTGGTACTAAAACAACATATGTCCTAATCTCTAATGAATCCCTTTTTGAAATTAAACCTCATTTCCTTAATAGGTTTATACAATGAGTTAACAGGCTTGTGAATGTTCATTTATCCTCAGGCTTTTATTGCACTTGAAGCTTTCTCTCTAGGTAACTAGTGATGTGACTGTTTCTACCAAGAAGTAGGCCGACAAGTGGGATAACACTATTGTGATATAGTATCTCCAGGCAGTTTGAAGCAAATTCCAAAGCACTCAAAACAAAAGTTGATTTGAATTAGTGTCAACTAAAAAAAAAATTAAATAGCTTTGGTAAGGAAAGGATGTTGTGTCATCAAACTGTTTTTGGAGTATCTAATGGGAATGCCTTTTGGTGATTTTCACTGCTTTGTTTTCTTTAGTGTTTTAATGCATCCAAGCTGCTTACATCTCATGGCATGGGCCTCCAGGTGCCGCTGAACGCATCAGAGTTCAACTATCTCTGCCCAGCCATTATCAATCAGATTGATGCTAGATCATGTTTGAGTCATACCTCGAGTGAAAAGAAAGCTGAAATCCCTCCAAAGACCTATTCTTTACAAATAGGTACAGTTGTGGTTTTGGTTTTTTGCAAAAATAATTTCCAATAGATGCATTTATGTTGTGATTTTCTGTATATTTACAAAAACCTATTCATTTTTCAGCATAATTTCAAATATACCATCTTAATTGTCCTCTGCCTTGAATGTGAAGAAAGCAAATGTGTTAGCCTTACCTTTAAAAAAGAAAACTTAGATTGTAACTTGTCTGTGTTAGCCTTGTCTTTAAAAATAAAATATAACTTGTAACTTGCCTGAGGTCATTCCACAGGAAGTGTCAGGGTTATCTGAAATTTAGGCTTATTCTTTGTAGTCACACTGTTTGGGAAGAAGGGGCAGAGTGAATCTCTGTTGTTTAGGAACCTAATTCTGGTCTGTTATTACTAATAAGTGAAAATGGATAAGCTCTGCTATAGTGTAGGCTTTCAGTGCTCACGAACTATAATGAAATCTCCCTGGCTGGTGTGACTCCATTGGTTGGAACGTCGTGGTGTAACCAGAAGGTTGCAGGTTCAATCCCGGGTTTAGGCACGTATGAGAGGCATGCCTCACTCATCGATGTTTCTCCCTCTGTCCCTTCCTCTCTCCCTTCCTGTCTTTCTAAAAAGAGCCATGATAAAAAATGTCCTTGGGTGAGGATTAAAAAAAAACTGTGGAAGAAATAACTGCTTCCCTGGCTGGTGTGGCCCAGTGGATTAAGTGCCTGCCTGTGAACAGAAAGGTCCTTTGAACCAAAATGTCACCGGTTCAATTCCTGATCACGGCATGTGCCAGGTCCCCAGTTGGGGGCTTGTGAGAGGCAACTGATCAAGGTGTTTCCCTGTCTTTCTCTTTCCCTTCCCCTCTCAAAATAAATAAATAAAATCTTTAAAATAAATAATCAGTTCAAAAAAAGACAAGGGACAGTTGCTTTGTTTACTGAGGAAATATTCCTCATTTTCTTTTCCTCTCTTTTTTTTTTTTTTTAAACAAAACTTTTTCCTCTTCTCTTTCATAGTTTAGGTGTTACAGGAGTCTGAAAGTTCCACTCCCAAATGAGCTAGAGTTAATTCTTGTTTATCATCCGCCCCCCCTCCCCCGCTTCTTTCACTACCAGCTGAAGAATTTTCCACCAGGTTTATGCTCTTTACCTGGAGAGTTCAAATTGTTCATTTGAGCCCATTTGTTGGTTATTGCTGTTATCACAGTCTTACTCCACTGAGTTTACATTTCTTTAAGACTTCGCTACTTTTACAAGTAATTTTATGCTACTCCAGAGTCCCTTTTTTGTATCAATTGTATGTTTTTCCTTTGCTCCCTTTTGTTTGACAGCCTGGCTTGGTGGCTTTATAGCCATTTCCATCATCAGTTTCCTGTCTTTGCTGGGCGTTATCTTAGTGCCTCTCATGAATCGGGTGTTTTTCAAGTTTCTCCTGAGTTTTCTTGTGGCATTGGCTGTTGGGACATTGAGTGGTGATGCTTTTTTACACCTCCTTCCACATGTAAGTATGGTAATTTGTCCTATTAGTATAGCATATTATTCAGCATTGAAAATACATATATGTGTGTATATATATTTTTTGTTTATACTAGAATTCTTTGTATTGCTATGTATAAAGTTTGGAAATTTAGTTTAGAGGAGTTGATTTTAAAATATATTTGGTAACAAAAGCTGCATTTTCGTGCTTGATCTTAATACATTATTTTGCTTTTCTGTTTAAAGGTAACTAACTACAAACTAATTTAATTTTTGGAAACCCAGTTAATAGAAGGAGTCAGATTCTACTCATATATTAGTACTGTGACAGACTGCAATAGTGTGAATTATATGCTTACACATTAATGTAGTTGTTACAGAAATAAAAAATGTGACTCCTTGTACCAAAGAAACTAAAGGTTTTCTTCAGAGTTGAATGTATGTGTGTGTTTAGAGGCTTACACTTTGTGACACAAGTGAATTCTTTTTTTCTTTTTTTTTTTAAGATTTTATTTGAATTCTTAACTAAAGCAAGTTGGGTAAAATGAGTTTACTTTTCCATTAAATATTTGGGATAGGTGCACAGGAAGAAAATAATTTGGATCTCATTTTTTAAATTTCCCTTAGAGGTTTGCAGGTAAGTGTGGGGGGAAGGAACTATTCCTGAAGTAATACATATGTCATCATGCTTTATCCAGTAGTGAGAGACAACTGTTTTGCTGTGACAAACTCCCTAACCATCAGATGGCAGGTGTTCAGAAATACCTGCTACACAAAGTGACGTGCATGGTGTATATACCCTCTGACACCACCATCCCCAGCCTCAGCTCTGTGTGTGTGCCACACCCTGTTCCTAATGTGCAGGAGCAGTAGTTCCTGCTGCACTCAGCTGCAGGCCACTGAGGCACTGCCTCCTGAGGTGCCTGCCAGGGCTCGTTACACAGACTAGGCTTCTTGTAACACACTGATGACAGTGCTGTGAGCTTTCCAGCTAGGAGTAGAAGCAGTAAGCGCTATAGGCATGTTAAATCTGGCTGTTTCCTAGTACTTGTGTCCATGATAACTTGTCAAACATTGAAAACACCCACTACTGGTGTATTATGAGGATCATTGGGGAAAGTATCCTTACACTGAACAGATCCAATCTGTTAAGTGCCATAGTACATTATGTGCATTAAGCTCTAGATAGTTGTCTGCTTATTGGTCATTTTATTTTTAGTATCCTAAACTTCCCCTCATTCTACAGGATCCCATTAATTGCCTAATTCTGAATGATTTCAGATTTGACCTTAGCCAGTTTTTCAGATGTGTGAAACTTAGGAATTTATAAAGTACATGTTGTTTTGCCTTTAGTCTCATGCAAGTCACCACCATAGTCACAGCCATGAAGAAACGGCAATGGAAATGAAGAGAGGGCCACTGTTCAGTCATCTATCTTCTCAAAACATAGAAGAAAGTACCTATTTTGATTCCACATGGAAGGGTCTAACAGCCCTGGGAGGCTTGTATTTCATGTTTCTTGTTGAACATGTACTCACTTTGATCAAACAATTTAAAGATAAGAAGAAAAAGGTAAGAAAAAGTATACTGAGTACTTATTCTATATCAGACATTTATTTAGAGTAGTATTCTAACTAGACTATTAGCAGAGCTTGTCCAGGATATATGATCTTTGAGAGGGGATTGATTAATCTTGAGATACTTTTTGCTCTCGGAGGCATTAATGGAGAGCAGTTCTGTATCTTTATAACCCTGGAGTTCTCTGTCTTCAAATTCCCTTCAAACTCGAGAGCAGGTGAGAAATGCAAGGAAAAACACTTACATAAATGACTGAACAAGGCACAGGTGGATCCTTGACGATCAGAATCATCGAGATTATGGCCTCGATGGTGGCGATGGTTTCATGGGTGTATACGTATCCGTAAACTCACTGAGTTGTATACATTAAACATGTAAAGCTTTTTGAATGTTAAGCATACCCTAGTAAAACAGTTTAAGAAAAACATATCATGGATACACAATCAATACTCATTAGTAGTTATGATTTTGTGATGAACTTCAAACTAATTATTCACCCAGTAGCTGGATATCCTGTTTTATTTGAAAGGATATGTGACCTTTGCAAATTGCATCTAGAAAATATGAAGCCAAACAGTAGGCTCTTTATTTCTGGTAAAAGTAACTTTGAATTGCCTGTGGTTATCTGCCTCGTCTTATATGATATGATCAGACAAGTCTGTCAAAATGAACCTGCAAAAGTCGGTGTTTGTGCTGCCTGTCACACCAGAACCAATAAGTAGAGACAAGGATTGAATCTTTATGGGTGCTTTATTGAGATGGCCAGCAATCTGAGAAGGTAAGATGGTGGGTTATATACCCTCAGAAATCATCTTAACATCTCATTTCAAGCTGACCGTTTTTTTTGTTTGTTTGTTTGTTTGTTTGTTTTTAAAGAGAGGCATCGGTAAGGGGGGTGAGAAAAGGTTAATTAGATAAGAGTTGCAGTGATTTCCTCAGTACTCCTTTATCTGTTGATCAGCAATTCCTTATCTGCATTATCCGTATTCTCTCCCTGGAACATAGTGGCTCAAATATCATCTGCATTCCGGGCAGAGCTCCTGGGCATAAAGGTTGAATTGCTTTTGTGACCTCTGGAGTCACTTGGTACCTAGTCATGCATTCCAGTTCCTGGAATAACAGCTTTCCACATGCATTAATCACTTAAGCCTATCAATTAAGGCTAAACCCTTTAACTTTTTTTTTTAAGATTTTATTTATTTACTTTTAGAGAGAGGGGAAAGCAGGGAGAAAGAGAGGGAGAGAAACATCAGTGTGTGACTGCCTCTCAAACTCCCCCAGCTGGGGCCCTGGCTCACAACCCAGGCATGTGCTGCTCTGCCCAGGAATCAACCAGTGAGCCTTCGGTTTGCAGACCAGTGTTCAATCCACTGAACCACACCAGCCAGGGCTAAAACCCTTAACTTGTAAGTTCCCTTATCAAAGACTGTCCTAGTGGGGACTTTTGATTTCTAGATAAAGACGTCCCACAGGAATTTTGCAGTCTTTGTCCTCTTCCTTTTTAGAATACATTGAGAATCCTTTTTCAAGGGCATCCAGATCTTAGTTTTACTTAAGAGTTTTTAATCTCATTTGGTTCCTCAAAAAGAATAATAATGATTTATTATATGGTAAGTGTTGAGAGCTCTTTTCACCCATAACAAGACATTTTACCTAGGATTTTTCCTTACAACATCCATCCTGCACCTGTGTATACCATAGTTTTAGATTACTTGCCATCTTTGTAAATCTGAAATCTCTGTATACGAATTAGGGTTATATCTCATACTTGATGTAGTTAGACCCTTACATTAGTTCAATGTCAAACTTTCTACCAGTAAAGGTTACTGCTCATGCTGGAAACCTGAGAATCACCTGTGACATCTCCATCCTCATATTAACCTAGTTTTATTAAATATGTCTAGAGTTTTTTCATTTCTCTCCATCTTGCTTGCTATTCTAGCCCGTACCATCCTTATCTCCCACCTAGGTTATAGTAGTTGCTTCCTAACTGAACTGTCTACATTATTTTGTCTTCTCCTAATCCAGGCAGAGTGATTTGTTTAAATGAAATATGATGAGGTTAGACTCCACTATCTAAAATCCTTGCTTTAGTGATTTCTCGTGGCTTTTAGGACAAAGCCACAGCCCCTAGCAGGTCTGCATTGTCTGGTCTCCTCCAGCTGTCCAGCCTTGTCTCTAGCCACCCTGCGTCTGACCTGTTAGGCCCCAACCACATTGTCCTCCTTTCCATTCCAGATGGGCCTGGCTCCCTTCCGGGCCTCCTACATGCTGTTCTTCCTACCTGGAACTGCCTCCCTCCTTTCCCTGGCAAACCCCTGCTCATCTTTAGGTCTTGTTATAAATATCACTTTCTTAAGCCTGTCCTGGTACTTATTTTTTTGTTTTGTTGTTATACGCTCTCATAGCACTCTGGTTTTTCTTTGTAAATGTATCGAAAATTGCAGCCACAGAATTGTAGATAATTATTATCTGTATAAAGACTCCCTCACTGTTGATGATAAGCTCCATGAGAACATAGACCCTTTGTATCTTGTTTTACATTGTATTGCCAGCACGTAGCCTGAGGAACATTATAGGTACCTAATATTTAAGGAACAAAAGACTTCATTGAAATCTGTAAGTTCAAGAGAGTCATTGCCCAACAAGAAATAAAGCATTAAGTAAAGTGATTTAAAATACCCTGAATTTATTTATATTCACAAATATTTAAATATTTTCTCTGAGAAAATTCTTACAACCTGTTGATGTAAGAACATCCAAAGCTGTAGAAAATTTTTATGAGTTTATTAGAGTTTATCTGAGCCACACAGGACATGCCTGGAAGCAAGATCTTAACAGACTGAGAACAATGCTCCCCAGAATGGCACTGTGCCATTTCTTTTATGCATTTGGAATTAAGAAGGGAGTGTAAGATTACATGAAGTGAGAGAAAGCAAGGCAGGGAAATCTCTATGACTGGATTATAAGATCGTTAACAAGATTATGTGCCCTTTTGAAAAATTTTTTGATTGATTTTTAGAGAAATATTGATTTGTTGTTCCACATAATTGTGCATTCATTGGTTTCTTCTTGTATATGCCCTAACTGGAGATTAAACCCCCAACCTTGGCGTAACTGGACCACAAAGGCCAATTCTGTGCTCTCTTGGGGTGGTTATAATTCCATTCCAAGGGGTCTGAAAAAGAGGCATTTCAAAGGTGTGCTAACGTAGATGCACAGAAACAATGGACAGGGCTTGCTTAGGACAATAATAACCTTTTACTAGGGAAGTTACAGGCCTGAAGTATGACCACCCACCACAAACTGCCCAGTTAGAAATTTATGGTCAGATGACCCTGTGAGGTTACTTTCAGTCACTGCACTTGTCAGAGTTATTATAGAGCCCTTTTTTTGTCCACAAACCTAAGAATGTACTGATATTTTATGCACTGTTAGAAATAGAAGAAATCTTAAGTCATATTTGAAGGTACTACTAATAAATATAATTTTTGTGTGACATTTTAAAATATTTTTAATGTTATCTTCTATATAAGTAGATAATACATTTTCAAACAGTGCCCTTTGTGCTTGGGCTCAGGTGGGAACAATATCTCAAGGATGTTGCTTAAAAACCCTGATTATAAATTCAAGGCTAACTAATAGTTTAAAAAGAGAAAGTTTGTCAATGGTATTTTACTATAGGAAAAGCATTTAAGTTGTAATAACAATTATATCTTAGTGTCACAGTGTAGTTTTGATAAGGGAACTCAAGAGTTAAAGGTTTTAGTCATAGTTGATAGGCTTAAGTGACTAAATGCAAGAGGAAGCTGTTTTTCCCGGAACTGGAATGCGTGACCGTGTGACTTCAGGAGGTGGAGAAGCAATTCAACTTTTGTGCAATAGAGATGGTCTGAGTTCTTGATCAATAGAGATAAAGAAGTACCGGGAACTTCTTATCTGATTAACCTTTTTTCCAAACCCCTACCTACCCTTTCTTCTTATAAAAAGGTTGGCTTGAGATGAGATGTTTTCTGGTTTCTGAGGGCATATAACCCGCCATCTGAATAAAGCACCCATAAAGATTCAATCCTTGTCTCTAAGATGGACAGCACAAACGCTGACTTTTCTGGTTTCAGTTTTAGGATATGTAAAGTATGGAAAGCATGGGTTTTCAGCATACAAAGTACAGATGGAAAAAACCAAGCAATCAGTTAGCAGATCACTAAGTGCCTGAAGAAAACGCTTCTAGTTGGTTCTGAATGGCTAACCTGAGGCAGAGCTAAATTTTAATGTGTATGTGAATCACCTGGGGATCTAGTTAAAATCCCCATCTGATTCATTAGGTCTGGGTGTGGCCTGGGATTGTGCATTTCTGACAATCTCCCTGGGGATGCTGTGCTGCTTCTGTAAGACCACACGAGAGTAGATGCCCTAGGGGACATTCAGAATGGTGAATGTCATTTTTCTGCATCTTATATTACTGAGGCATTGATTCTTCACATTTTGAACAATTACCTTGCCTAGGACACACTGTTAGGTGCCATGCAAGTTAAGTACAGGCCCCGCCCTTCGGTGGCTTTTATTCCATTGGAGAATTGGAATAAAACCAGTTTTATTGGAATTGGTTTTATAAAATAAAGTAAAATAAAACCAATTGGTCTGTTACTCCGCAATCTTTTTTTGTGTTTTTTGCTTAAGTGTTTATTTAAAGCTGTACACATTAACGAATCAACTATTTTAAAGTATTGCTTTCCATTGCTATTTTAGAATCAGAAAAAACCTGAAAATGATGATGATGTGGAGATTAAGAAGCAGCTGTCCAAGTATGACTCTCAACTTTCACCACATGAGGAGAAAGTAGACTCAGACGATCGTAAGTCCTTATGAATCTGAGGGCTGGAAGGAGTTCATTGCTCTGCTTGGACTATATGGAAACGATGAGACCATGTCCCTTTCTTTTTTTTAACTCTTTCTTTTTAATTGCCAGTGAGAGATTTTTTTTTTAAGATTTTATTTATTTATTTTTAGACGGAAGGGAGGGAGAAAGAGAGGGAGAGAAACATCAATGTGGGGTTGCCTCTCACGTGGCCCCCACTGGGGACCTGGCCTGCAACCCAGGCATGTGCCCTGACTGGGAATCGAACTGGTGACCCTTTGGTTCACAGCCTGTCCTCAATCCACTGAGCTACACCAGCCAGGGCTCCAGTGAGGTTATTTTTATATATATTTACATTTTTTAAAATTTTTTATTTTGAGGTAATTTCAGACAGAAAAATTTCAAGAATGATACGAAGAATTCCTGTATCACTTTCCTGTATTTCCCAGTTATTTTACCTACATTTATCATTCTGTTTTTCTCTGTGTACACATGTACACATTTTTGTCTAAACCATTTGAGAGTAAGTTACAGACATAATGTGGTTTTTTTTTCCCCTTTTGTTGTATTAGTTCTAGAGAGGGTAGAAGGGAGGGAAAAGGAGGAGAGAAACATCGATTAGTTGCCTCTGGTACACACCCCAACCAGGGACTGAACCTGCAACCCAGGCATGTGCCCTGACCGAGAATCGAACTGGCTACCTTTCAGTTTGCAGGACAACGCCCAGCCAACAGAGCCACACTGGCCAGGCCGACAGGACGTTTCTTTGCTTCTGAATACTTCACCATATGTTTCCTAAGGAAAGGAACATTCTCTTATGTGACATAGTTTGGATATTGAAATCAGGAAATTAATATTGATACAATGCAATTATCTAGTCTATAGACCTTACTTGTGTTTTTCTAATTTTCTTAATTCTTTAATACTCCCTTCTCCCCCAAAAGAAGAAAACGATCTAGAGTACAGTTTGGTCAGATGTTGAATCTAATGTTTTTTATAAAGATTGATCAGTGTTAGCAGCAGTACCACAAAGTGGTATCATATATTTTTCAGTCACATAATGTGCCACCTGGCCCAATGCTCTTTGTCACATGTGGGCAGTATTAATTTTGAGCAGTTGGCTAAGGTTATATCTCCCATGTTTTTTCACTGTAAAGTTAATTGTTTTTCCTGTTACTTGAGTGTTAGCTTGGCATTCTTTGTTGAATTAAGATTAAAATTTTAAACCAAACTCTTCATCGTGACTTTCAAGGTTGTAACCTGCCCTCTACTCTCCCCTACTGTTCTCTGTCCAGCCTGCTGGCCTTTTTAACCTGTGAGCTTACCAGGTTTGTCTCAGCACCTTGCATTTACTGTACCTTCTTGGAAGCCTCTTCTCCCAGATCTTCACATAAATTCCTTCTCCTGTTGTTTCGATCTCCACTCAGATATCTCCTCAGAGGCCTTCCCTGGATCACCCAAATACAAAGGTTTTCCAATCACTCTCTATCATATTCCCCTTTTCTATTTTCTCCCCATGCATTCCAGTGCCTTAAATTACCTTACATATCTGTAGCTCCTTGCTCATTGGCTTTCTTCCTACAACAGCAGAAGTTTCTTGAAGAGAGAGGTGTTGTCATGCTCCATTCTATCACAAGTGCCTAACGCAGAGTATGTGCTCAAGAGACAGAGCTGCTGACTGAGGAGAGAGAGAAACTTTACTGTTGCTGCTGCCTTTTTTATTTGTCCACCCTTTGTTTTCCAACATGCTGTTTTTCTCTAAAGAGCAAGTGAAGTGCTCTCATTCTTCTTCCTGTATCTATTCTCTCTAACTTTTTTTAGTGGACTCTAGTGAAATATATAACAATGTGAAGAAATAGCTGCTTTACAGTCGGGCCAGTGTCAGGAATGCTTCCGGGAAAAGTGATACTAGTGAAACCTCATTGTTGCATTTACTTCTCTTTGTACAAATAGATAGTAAATGGTTCTTGGTGATGATGGTATTTCTGATTCTTCTGTTTTTCCTTGAATTTTGCCATCAAAAAAGAGGAAGTCAGACAGCAGAATTATGTATGTCTTTTATTTCCAATTTAATTATTTTTCTTAAATATTTTTCTGAAATACTGCTCAGCCTTTCGACTAAGATCAAGTGTGGTATCTGCTGCTTTTATAATGAGAAAAAAGTAATCTTTAAAAATGTAAGGAAGTAGAAGAAATTAAGGGAGGATCTAAGGGGTAATTATTGAAGGTTAATGTTTAAAGTCTATTCTTAATATGTGAGACCATTTAATTCTAAAATTCATTAAAACCTATTGTTTTTCATCAATAATACTCTGATGTTTAGTTCTTCAGGCATATGTGAGAGAGTTGCTCCACTTGAAGATCTTTATTGACCTTCATTGTCAGTGGGAATGTTTGAATGTGTCTAAGCTTATTAACAAAGCCTTCTGACTGTCCCACTGTCCTTTTTGTTTATACCCAGGACCTGAAAGCTATTTACGAGCAGACTCACAAGAGCCCTCTCACTTCGATTCTCAGCAGCCAGCAATCTTGGAAGAAGAAGAGGTCATGATAGCGCATGCTCATCCACAAGAAGTCTATAATGAATATGTACCCAGAGGTTGCAAGAATAAATGCCATTCTCATTTCCATGATACACTGGGCCAGTCAGATGATCTCATTCACCACCATCATGACTACCATCATATTCTCCACCACCACCACCACCAGAACCACCACCCCCACAGTCACAGTCAGCGCTACTCTCGGGAGGAGCTGAAAGATGCCGGCATCGCCACATTGGCGTGGATGGTGATAATGGGTGATGGCCTGCACAATTTCAGCGATGGCCTAGCAATTGGTATACATCTACATATTGGCCCTTTATTGGTTGATTATCAAAATGTTGTTTCTTCTTTGGCTTCTTTGACAATAAAATGATCAGTAAAGTGAAAGAAACTGTGCCTAGCCCATTACCTAAATGGTTAACTACCAAAAAGTTTTTTTAATTTGCAAGGTCTTAGGATCAGGCTCCAATGTGTTTGGAGCATGTGTGAGCCCCCCCACCCCCACCCCCGTACATTTAAGTTCTCTTATCTGCAATATAAACAGTATTAATCAAGGTAAAAGAATCTCTTCTATCATTTTTTTTCTTTCATGCTATAAAGGAATCTTTGCATATACGATAAGTTCAGTTGCCAAGCCCTATCCAAAGAAGAACTAGAGTTTTTGCTATTAAATTGTTATACCACAATTAGGAGATAATAGGATACTTATGAATTTTAGTAACTTAGTGCTGAAAGGGACCTTGGAAATAATTATAGATTAGGCATCTGAGGCCTGGCAGGGTAAACAGTTGTCCAAGGAGACAGTGCTGTTTTGTAGCCCAGCTAAGATGAGCCCAGGCCTTGGCTCCCCGCGGGAGTCTGGTGCTTTTCTTCCTCTCTCTACTGTGCGCAGCAGAAGTAACAAAGGAGAATATTCAGATGCTAAGTCATGGTTTATAAATGATCAGTTGTGCAATATGTTAGCTTTAAAAGAAGAGGATCTATTTGTCTTAGACTCTTTCTATGAGACAGTGAAAGAATGAATGTAACAAGTCTCATATCATAGTGAATTCCTCTGAGACCAGCGAAACAATTTGTACTCTTGGGTGCTGCGTTGTTTTTGTTTTTTTTTCCGCTAAACCTTTAAGTCATTTTATTTTATATTTTTAAATGTGTTTTATGGGGGAGCAGTTACTTCTCAGGTTTGTATAAGATCATCTAATCACTGTTAAGGCATAGTAGAACCTTCCCTTCTTAATACCAGCTTGTGCTCCTTTGGGAAATTTAAACCTAATTGAATGTAATCTGAGATTACTTACAAAGACACACAGAATGCACTTGGGAAGGTTCACAACCAGAATATAGTTTATTTCTTTTGCCTCACTTTGTGTGCTGGTAAGATTTTTTAAAAACACACCCACAAAATAATGTCAGTCTTTTTCTGATTGATTTTTACACAGGTGCTGCTTTCACTGAGGGTTTATCAAGTGGTTTAAGTACTTCTGTGGCTGTGTTCTGTCACGAGTTGCCTCATGAATTAGGTAAGAGAACCATATAAATGATATTTTCCAGGTGGCTGACATGTCTGAGTGGCACTAACTTTTGCTAGTGATAGTTCCAGCAAGCTTCCTCATAACTGTTACACCTCCTTATAAGTCTGCTAACCTAGTTAGCTTTCTTTTCTAAATGAATGTAAGTTTATTTCCAGCCACAGTTCTGACCATATAAGTACATTTACACAATTGCCTATGTGGGGTTGCCAAAGAGGTACCTTTGTCACTCTCTTCCCCTACTCAATATTTTCTTATGCCAACATTTTGCTGATCAGTGATCATTATCTTCATACACACAGTATGAATTAGACCACAGGAATCAAATGAGTCATCTTCCATTAACAGAGATTCTCACTGGGGCTGATAAAAAACCTTCCCAGAGTTGTTCTGGATCCTAGTTCATGTCCTTGGGGGGTTTTTTGTTCGTTTGTTTGTTTTTTGTTTTTTTTTTGTATAGGCACATAATTGCACACAACCATGACACCATTTTCACTTTTGTTCCTTGGCATGCGCCTGCCATTCAGAAGGCTTCCCATCTGTCTACTTAATGCTTATATTTAACATCAGTTTATGTTCTCCATTCTGCATTCTTCAGACTCCATGAAGCCTTAATAGTCCCTTCTTAATTTATGTTAATGTTCTCTTATAAGGAGAGCATTGGACTCTAGCTCTTAATTACAAATTGCCTTTACAATTTGCTGATCATTTCGTGAGTGTTTGCCACTCTCCTCCTCCTCTTTGTGGCCAATTATGAGCTTCTTGAAGACAGTGCAAGAGCATAATAATAGTATGTTTGTGGTATTTATCACTCATTAACAAAGTGTGAGCCTTAAGAAAAACTTTGAATAAAAAAATCTTAGTTTATAGAGCTGTTAGGTTTACACTTTTGCTTTTCTCTTAAAAAATTGGAGAATTTCTTAAATCTATGATGTCTCTTGGATATGTGTTTTAAAAATGGTTTTTCAATTGCTTTATCCTTTGTTTTATTTTCTGTTGAAGGTGACTTTGCTGTGTTACTAAAGGCAGGCATGACTGTTAAGCAGGCTGTTCTTTATAATGCCTTGTCAGCCATGCTGGCGTATCTTGGAATGGCAACAGGAATTTTCATTGGTCATTATGCTGAAAATGTTTCTATGTGGATATTTGCACTTACTGCTGGCTTATTCATGTATGTTGCACTGGTTGATATGGTAAGTTTTTAAGATGTTAAATTACAATGTTGACTAACAATAAAATAGAGATAATGTTTAGTGAAACCTTATTTTTAAAAAGGCTTTAGATTAAGGGCAGTAGTGATGAGTCATTCTATACTCAGTAAAGTACCATATAAAGTATAGTACCTTTAGGGTTTATCTTTTGGATTGTTGATCACATGCACATCTTTATCCTGTCTAATGTGTAAGAGGATGCAGAGAAATACCTACCCCTACTGTATGTGCCCCTTTGTGAGAGTAGAATCTCAGCAGTCATGCTTTGAATTGTGTATAGATTTGTAGGAAACCCAGCAAAAGCCACATATTATTGGCATGCTATGTGTACTGTGAATGCTTAAAAGTTCCTTATTAATAGACAAAGCAGTCACATCTCTTTGTCATCAAAGAACTTTGAATTGCTAAGCAGATTGGCAATAATCATTGTTAATTAAACTGCTAGGAAATGCTATGTGATGTTAGTAGCTAAAATCAATATGTATATGGTCATGTTTTAAGGAATTGATCAGTATATCCAGCTACATATAATACGAATATGCTGTCCTGCTAAGGCTTGTAAAAACTAATCTGTAGTTTTAAAACCTTAAAGGTTGCTCTTTTTTTCTTTTTCTAAGGTACCTGAGATGCTACACAATGATGCTAGTGACCATGGATGTAGCCGCTGGGGATATTTCCTTTTACAGAATGCTGGGATGCTTTTGGGATTTGGAATTATGTTGCTTATTTCCATATTTGAACACAAAATTGTGTTTCGTATAAATTTCTAATTAGGGTATAAATGATAGAGTAGCTTAAAAAACTGCTGTCTATAGCTCGAATAGGCCATAGGAAGATGAGAGTGTATGCTGTGATAGGCAGTATTTAAGGTTAGTGTTTTTGTGATTTTTGTATTGAATATTGCCATTCGTTATGCTTATAAGGTCACTTATGGTGGAAACATAAAGGTACGTTTTAATATTTAAGTTATTCTACTTTTGGAATATAAACTATATGTGCAATTTACCAGTTTTACCAGTTCATTGTATAAACAAGAGATTTGGCGTGATATGTTCTGTATATTTCAAGAAAAATATCATCAATGTTTGTTCTAGAACTAATTTAATACAGTAATTCCTGTGCTGGATTTTAGGCCTCTGAAGAACTGCTGGTGTTTAGGAGTAAGAATACACATGAAGCCTAAGATACCAATCAATAAAGTTTGTACTGAATTTAAGCTAAGAAATAAGGAGGAAAAAGTATGTACGAATTAAGAAGGCATAAATTTCTTACCAAAAAAAGTCACAAAAGTGGTTATAAAATAGAAGGAAAATTTAGATTTAAATTAAAAAGGCAGTATTAGTAAAGTATAGAGTACATTCGTAAACATTTTGTCACAGTATTAATGTTCCCATAAAACCATAATGAGCACTTTTACTAATTTAGTTGTGCATTTAACTTTGTATAATGGAAACATCTAAATATATTTAAATTCAAACACTGTATCACTTGACCAAGAAATTTGAATTTTAAAATTTTTGTGTGGAGAGACACCAGATGACTATGAGTAAGTTTATATAGTCCCAGAAGACTTAGATATCACCAAGTTATGTATTGCTCAAAGTTATGTTTGGATGGTTATTTGGTTTATCAAATGTCAGTATATTATAACTTTGAAAAAAGGATATTAAAACCATATTGAGTATAATTTGACTTCTGGATTCAGAAAGTCCTTTGGTATCTTACAGCGGTTCAGTGTTGTCATTAGGAGCCATTTTCCTGTTTATACACAGTACTTTAGACATACTAGGGCTGTCTGTGGCATCTAGATGTTGTTTTTCTACAAAATAAAATCCCATGTCAACTTGATATTAGATGTCTTTTTTTAACCGTTACCCATTTTTAAGTGTACAGTTCAGTAATTTTAAGTACATTCACACTGTTGTACAGTGAATCTCAAGTCTTTTCAGCCCTGGCTGGTGTAGCTCAGTGGATTGAGCATGGGCTGGGAACCAAAGGGTCGCTGGTTTGATTCCCAGTCAGGGCACATACATGCCTGGGTTGCAGGCCAGGTCCTCAGTGGGGGCCGCGTGAGAGGCAACCACACATTGATATTTCTCTCTCTCTCTTTTTCTTCCTTCCTTCCCCTCTGTCTAAAAATAAATAAATAAAATCTTTTTTTTTTTTTAAAAAAAGAGTCTTTTCACTTTCCAGAACTGAAACTCTACCCATTAAACAACTTAGTCCCTGGTAGCCACCATTCTACTTTCCATTTCTATGAATATGAGATATCAGATTTTCTTCTGATAATTTTCTATAATCCAGGTTATAGTATACTTATCAGTTCATTTATATTATTATATTGGGTGGCCTTATTCAATTTTAAATTCTTTATCCACAGTTTGTTCCACACTATCCCTAACTGTTTAACAACGAAAACCTTAAGCTAAAGGAGAAGCATTAATACTCTACACTCTAAAGAGAATCAGAAGTAATTGCATGAGACTCTGTACCCCACCTAGGGTCTACTGAAGGACAGTTGGACGAGCATTTTGTTCCCCAAACCAAGTGAAAGGGATGGGTGTGGGTAACGAAAATTCTTGGAGTGGGGGTGCCTGAAGGATGAGATGAAGCACCTCCTCGGGCTGATTGATTACTCCGCTGCCAAAGTCCACAGACCTACCCTAGTGCCACTGCCAGATCAGTGCAAGGCAAGGGAGTTCTGGAGTACCTGGAAAAGTTTTTCAAGTTTGGGGAACACAGACTTGTACCTACTCCTTTCACAGAGATTCTCAAGATGGAAGGTGTGCTGGATCAGCCCACAAAATAGGATGAATAGGACCAATAGCTCCTGCTCCAGTTTGAACCCATTAGTAGATATGTAGAAGATTTAAGTAGTAATTAGTTCCCATAGTTCCATGTGGGGGAGAATGGACATTAGAGGAAAAGGCAAATTAAAATATGGACCAAAAGCTTATCCTTAAGGAGATGGGTCGGGGGACACAGACTGATAGAGAAGACATAAAAAGAAATATCTTCAGTGAAAAAGGCGTAAATAAAGGTACGAGGGGGGACCCCCCCAAAGAAAACCAGAATTATCTTCTGGAGGGTGGGCCCCATGGTAGTATAGGCTTTCCCTACTAGGCTTGTGTTCTAGGAACCCACCCATCAGTGTACCCGTTGGTGGTGGTATGAGAGGCTGTGTTTAGGTTCAGTGAATTCTTTTGAAGACTTTCAATATATTTGTCCATTTCATGATGCGTGATTTATGAGCACACCTGCTAACACCGCTCTGAGTGTTTAGCAGTTTTTGACCAAAATCAGCATGACCCCCATGCCCCACTCTCCGTAGTCACCTCATCTCATCCCTAGAGAATTTTTCTTGTTTCCCCAGGGAAAAACCCTCAAAAGAAACGTTTTGCCAACATGAAGATATGAAACAAAAAATGGCAGAAGCACTAAAAGGCATCAAAATTGACGAGTTCAAAAACTTCTGAGCAGTGGAAAAAATGTCTTAATAGGTACGTTACATCAAATGGAAAGTACTTTGAAGGTGACTGAAGTTTAAAAATGTAAGAATAAATACACAATTTTTTGTAAATACTGTTTTGGGGGGTCTCTCCTCATATACAATAGTATTGAATAGATTAAAGAAATCATAAAAGCAGACTTTGTATTTGAGAACTTCATGGATTAATTTTCATTCAGAAAAAAAGTATTAATGTTAAAATGATCACCATACCAAACTTCTCCCCCACCTCCAAAACAAAGCATTGTTTGCATTGTTTACCAAAACTTCAACACATAAATCCCTAGCTTATAGAAATCTTTTCTGGGATTAGAGAAAAAGAACATTCATTGTGTTCATTGAGGTCAGTGTAACCTTCATATAAAATTATGACAAAAAAGACAGTCTAGCTAGGACTCTTTTTTTTTTTTTAAGATTTTATTTACTTATTTTCAGAGAGCGGAGAAGGGAGAGAGAAAGAGCAATGTATGGTTGCCTCTCACATGGCCCTCACTGGGGACCCGGCCCACAACCCAGGCATGGGCCCCGACTGGGAATCAAACTGGGACCCTCTGGTTCCCAGCCTGCACTCAATCCACCGAGCTACACCAGCCGGGCTAGCTAGGATTCTTAAGACTCCCTACACATTTTTGCTAGCTATGTTTCGCTGCCCGGGCCATTTATCAGTGAGCAACCTTGAAGAATGAGATCTGAAACAAAGATCAGGCCTTGTATAACAGAGGTGAATTCTGCAAGCTCAGCTGCCTCACAAACTCTCTTGTGCTGCATCTACCTGAGAACCTTTATTTTGCTTTGGTGGGTGGGACTTGAGGCGAGGCAATGAAGAGGTCCTGATGCAAATGACACTCGCACTACTTTGCTATGCTGTGAGCTAAAAAAGTCCTCTGTGTCCCAGGAGTCTCATGTCTTCTGCCATTACCCACGAAATAGTAACAGCTAACTTGCAGCTTTAAAGTGGATAAAATCCCAGAACCTCAAAAAATCTAACAGGATACACAAATGAAAAGTGAAAGTGAATGTAGATACAAGAATCCTAAATAGCAAATGAAACTCAAAGTATGTAATATGTTATGATCAAGTCAGGTGTTCCTAGGAATGGAAGAACAGTTCATCAGAAAACCTATTACTCTTTTTTTTTAAGATTGTATTTATTTATTTTTAGAGAGAGGAGAAGGAAGGTAGAAAGATCAATGTATGTTTGCCTCTCACAGGGCCCTCACTGGGGACCTGGCCTGCAACCCAGGTATGTGCCCCGACTGGGAATCAAACCGGGACCTTTTGGTTCCCAGCCCGCGCTCAATCCACTGAGCTACACCAGCCAGGCAGAAAACCTATTACTCTTAATAGACCATGTCAACAGATTTAAAAAAAAACTTAGAATCACAATTAAATCAGAAATTTAATAAAATAATTCAGGACTAAAGAAAAACACTTAAGCATAATAAAAATAGAAAATTTTTAGAATTCAGGAAGTCTATTAAGAACTTTGTCCTCTTGAACATCCCCATCCTATGAAGTCAAGGGTTTAAGAAAAGCAGGAGGAATGGATAAAGTGCAGAGAGGGAGGAACTCGTGTAGACCAGAAAGAGAATCTACAACTCCAAAAACGGAATGATCTTGGACCTCCCCTATAATACTATAAAAAGTATAATGAAAATTAAAACAGGCAGTAAAATTGCCATAATTCCATAGTTGTTTTGGTGGAATACACAACATTCACCATTTAACCATTATCTCATGTACAGTTCAATGGCATTGCACACATTCGCACATGCAACCGTCACCACCATCTGTCTCCAGAACCTCTGTCTGTCCCAGTGAACAGTAATTCCTCATTCTCCCCCCGGTCCAGTCCTCGGTAGCCACAATCCTACTTTCTGTCTCCATGTATGTAACGATTCTAGCTATATCATGTAAGTGGAATTGTATGATATTTTTCCTTTTGAGTCCGGCTCATCCACCTTAGTATAATGTCTTAAGTTTTATCCGCTTGTAGCATGTGTCAGAATCTCCTTCCTAGTTAAGGCTGAACAATGTTCCATTGTATGTACATGCCAATTCTATTCACCCGTTCATCCATTGATTATGAAGGGGTTCTCCCACATTTTGGCTGTTGTGAGTAATGCTGCTATGAACATGAGTATGTATATGTTTGAGTCTCTGCTTCAGTTGTTTGTTTGTTTTTTAATTTTTTATTTATTTCTTTTTAGAGAGAGGGGAAGGGAAGGAGAAAGAGAGGGAAAGAAACATCAATGTGTGTGTGGTTGTCTCTCACACGCCTCCTACTGGGGATGTGGCCTGCAACCCAGGCATGTGCCTTAGACTAAGAATTGAACCAGACCCTTTGATTCACAGGCCCATGCTCAATCCACTGAGCTACACCAGCCAGGGCTCTGCTTCAGTTCTTTAGGATATATACCCAGAAGTGGAATTGCTGAATCGTATATAGTTATACGTTGAATATTTTGAGAATCTGCCATACCAGTTTCTGTAGCATCTGCACCATTTTAAATTCCCACTGTTGTGCTTTTTTTTAAAGCCAAGAACAAAGACATTTGCATTTGGAAAAGAATTATATTATTAAATAAATTATTTCTGAAGTTTGCTTTAAATGTAAAATTCTGTTACAACTAATTTAATGGTAAGATTTTTGAACTGACTTATAAAATTAACCATCATTTGTAAAGCTGTTTCTAGGAGAGAATACCTCATAGATTTCTTGTGTTGGCTTAGAAAGTATTTTTAAACTTTGTGATGCCAATACTAGGAATATCTAGATGTGTTTAAATCAGTTCAGTAAGCCAGCTCTAGTGGAACCAGTCTGCCGCCTTGTGGAATTTTAATGAAACTTCCAATTTTTTTTTTTTTTTAAGATTTTATTTATTTCAAGAGAGAGAGGAAGGAAAGGAGAAAGACAGGGAAAGAAACATCAATGTGTGGTGGCCTCTTATATGCCCCCTACCGGGGACCTGGCCCGCAACCCAGGCATGTGCCCTGACTGGGAATCGAACCAGCGACCCTTTGGTTAGTAGGCCCGTGCTCAGTCCACTGAGCCACACCAGCCAGGACCCAGTTTTACAAATTGAAAGGATGACTGTAATTTAGAAATGATGCCACTTGTGTTCAACTATTAGTTTTTTTAATGTCAACTTAAAAAAGTTTCATTTAACTTATCTATGCAAGATCTCTATGAGGACAACCAAAATGCTGCAAGTGGACACAAATATTTGAATAAACGTAAAGGTATTTCTGCTCTTGGCTAGGAAGTATGCACAAAAGATATGAATCCAATGGTCATCACGAAATAAGTATTGCAGGATTTCTCACTCATGAGAAAAATTCAATTTAAAAATATAACTTGTCTACAATATAGATGAATCATGAAAATATTATACTAAGTGAAATAAGCCAGCCACAAAAGAACAAAAATATTATCGATTGTATTTTATTGTATGGTGTTACCATTAACTTTTTACTTTCAATGTATCTTAGGTGAAACATTTGGCAAATGAGAAGAGGTTATAAGGTAAGAATAATAACATTTATTAAGGCCAATAGTAGGCCTCTACACCAGCAATTTTCAACAAATGTGCTGCAAGAATTTTTAAAACATAAAATACCTGACTATTTAGTCAGGGACACTGACCTCTTTTCTCTTAGATTGTAAAATTAAAAAATAGCATCAGCCAACACAACAATAGCTGTCATCTGGTGTAAATGTCCTGTCTTGAACCATAAATATATAGGTCATATGACAGAGTTGCATCTTATTGATCACATTGCATAATAAGGTTGCATCTGATTGGTTAATTCTTAGTACCAGAAATCCTTATATACACGTATAGGTACCTGATTTTTTTCTTTATGTCACTTTGGGGCAAAAAGTGTAGGTAATTACTATTATTATTATTTATTTATTTTTTTTTGGAAATCAATCAAAATTATACCTATTTTTTTGTCAGATTGGCCAAAAATATTTTTTGGTGTGCTGCAGAATTTCAGTAACTAGTTTATGTGTGCCATGAGACGAAAAATGTTGAAAATTGCTGCTCTATATAACTCTCTCAATCCTCATGACAACCTTGCAATATAGACCTTATTAGTTACGTATTGCTGATGAGGAAACTAAAGCTCAGGAAAATCAACTGGTTTGACAAAGGTCCCAGAGCTAGTTAGTTCATGCCACAAAAGAGCCTTAAACTGTCTGTCGGTCTCCAAAGCCAAAAAATGTGAGTTCAGGTTGGGTATACCCCATCTTAAAAGATTTCCCAGTTTGATATCTTATATTCGTTTTCTCCATTTCCTTTGAAACACATGATTCCACCATTAGAAATGTGGCACATATCTTGAGATCTGTGATGCTGTCTCATTGAGTAATGGTGATTTTTTTTACTAAACAGGCTGGGCTGGCTTGGGCTGCATCATAATATGCCAGGCTTTGCGTATTTACCAAAGGAGAACCATCCAGTATTCTAGGACTTGGCTAGAACATACTCTATAATAACTTTAAAGAAACCCTGCCAAATGGGCATGTTCATAGATGTCAAACCAACATAGCCATGGCTCTGAAAACCATTCAGTAGACAAATACTGAGCTTTTATTATGATCAGACACTGTTCTATGTGGTATTTTGTAATCAGCAAAACAGATAAAAATCCCTGCCCTGACAGAATTTTATGCTTGTAAGAATAGACAGACAATAAGATAAAAATGTAAATTATATAGTGCATTAGACAGTGATATTTTAATTTAAAAAATTGCAGAATTAGAAGCTTCTCCTGAAAAGAAAAGGCCCAAGGAAGACATAAGTAAATGTAACAGACAATTCTCATCCTCATCTTGGTTTATGAGCAGCATTTGACATCACTGATCATTTCCTCCTTCAGATGCATTCTTTGGGGTTCCAGGATGCCACACTGCTGGTTTCCTACTAACTCGATGGCTATTCCTTTGGATCTTTTTAGCTTATTTCATCTTATTTCCCCAACTTCTAAACAAGGAGTGCCCTTAACTCAGTCTTTGATCTTTTCTGCCAGTCTGCACTCCCCTGCTTGGTAATCTCGTTCAGTCTCAAGATCTTAAATATTGTCTGTAGTCAAATTCCAAAAGATATAATGCCAGCTGAGACATCTCCTCTAAATTATAGGCAATTCAATTACCCAACAGCCCCACTTGTAATTGCAAATTTAATATGAATTCTTGTTCTTTCCTCCCCGCCAAAACCTGTCCTCCCATTGTCTTCCCTGTCTCAATTAATAGCAACTTCAGCTTTCCAACCTTAGCTTGGGCTGAAAACTGAAAACCTTAACGTCTTCCTTTACTTTTCTTTGACACCTGACTCCTCACTAGTAAATCTGGCATGCTCTGCTTTCCAAATGTATCCAGAATCTGCCTGCTTTTCACTTCCTGTGTCTCCAACCTAGTTCAAATCATTATTTCTTGCTGCATTGTTACAAGTACCTTGTCTTCCTGCTTCCTCCTTTGCCATTCCTTGCCCAGTCTCTTCTCAACACAGCAGCTGGACTGTTTGTTTTTTAATTAAAAAATAAATAAGACCATGTCATTTTTCTGTCAACACTTTCCAACAACTCTCCATCTCAGAGTAAAAGCCAAAGTCCTAGTAGTGGTTTACAAGGTGCTATATGATCATTCCCTCCTCTACCTTGTCTTATTCTCCAGCTCCTATTGCTCTTTCTCTGATTGCCCCACTCCAGCCATGTAAGCTCTCCTTGCTGTTTCTTAGCCACACAAGGCACACTATACTGTCTCATAAGCCTTTGCGTTTGCTGTTCCCTCTGCTTGGAGCACCCCGAAATAGCTGCATGGCTCATGTTTGCCCTCCTTTTGATCTTAAAATGTCATCTCAGTAAGGCTTTCCCTGGCTACCCTCCACTCCCTCCCCGTTTGCTTTTCTTCACGGCACTTAACCCAGTACAACATGTATTGCACTTAAATACATGGTTTATTTCTCACCACCATGTAAGCTGTACAAGCGGTGGGGATTTTTTTTGTGTGTGTTTTATTTTCTTTGCTGTATCTCCAGTACCTGGTTAATATTAAGTGTTCAGAATGTCAATATCCTCCAGCCTGAGACCAGGAACACAACTGCAGTTGAACAAATTGGGTTTGGGGCTTTATTGCAATGAGGGAAAATGTACACCAGGGGGAACCATGCAGCAGCTCTAGCAAGGAGGTGTTAGCAAGGACATAGCGCATTTAGGCTTCTGTTAGGTAATTTGGGGACGGTTTCAAGGAAATGCAGCTTTGCACTGGATTGGATGCTGCCAGGAAGCAGAAATAATTGTCTTACTGGTTATCTAAATGAATTTATTCTAAATGGAAGGAAGAAGAATGGGAGGTTAAAACTGTAATTGGTAAAGAAGTCACTGCTCTAGGCTGGTTTGTTATGCTTCAAGAGATAACCAGAACACAATGAATTGAGGAGGGCTTGCCTCTCTCTAATTGACAGATTTCAATCCAAGGATCAACACATTGGAATTTTACTGCTATGTAAGTTGAAAACAGCACTTGCTAAGGTCTGTGCATTGAAGTTATTCTCCAATCTCCAATGGAACCTTCAAAGTTCCTGGTTTAAAGATCAGATAGAAGGTGATTAGGTGGCTGATAAGGACAGTGGCAGTTCACACCTATTAGTGATTAGACTAAACAGCTTTCCATAACTTACTATATTTAGTACCATTATCAGAATAGAGGATTCATTTATAACTATCCTGAGAGTGTAAAAAACATCTCCAGTGCCTTTAACTTAGTTCATAAGCTATACTATACATATCATCTATTTACAAGAATATTTAAACCTGGAAACCAATAAGTAAAATCTTTAGTAGGCTGCACATGAACATTTCTATGCTTCTTTAACCTGAGAAGCGCAACATCATTGAAACATATGTATATTAATAGTTTACTTATACATAATTTAACTTAGAAAGATTGAACTAATTCTTTAGCTTATAATTTTTTATCCTAAGTTTGATAAACATAAAAGCCCTTATGGGTCAATTAAAATATGGAGAATGTGAAATAAATTTAATTATTCTTACTAGACTTACCTCTTTTTTGTACTGAGATAAAATGCACATAACATAGAATTAACCATTTTAAAGTGTACAGTGTAGTGATAATTAGTACTTCTACAGTGTGTTGTAACCATCACTTCTATATTTATTTTTAAAACATTGTAATCACCCCCAAAAGAAAATCCCCATTAAACAGTCACACCCCTCACCCCCATCCCCTAGCAATTACTTTTTGTCTCTGGATTTACTATTCTGGATATTTCATGTAAATGGAATCATAAAATATGTGATATTTTGTGTCTGTCTTCTTTCACTTGGCATAATGTTTTTGAGGTTCATCTATCTTCTATCATGTATTACTATTTCATTCCTTTCTACGGCTGAATAACATGCCACACTATTGTGATTACTGGAGCTTTGTATAAAGTTTTGAAGTCAGGAACTCTGAATTCTCCAACTTTGTTTTTTGTTTTTAAGTTTGCTTTGGTTATTCAGTGTCCCTTTCAATTCCATATAAATTTTAGGATCGGCTTTTCCATTTTGGCACAAAAGGCCATTGGGATTTCAATATGGATTACACTGAATCTGAAGATTGCTTTGGGTAGTATATCATATTAACAATACGTCTTTTAATCCATGTCTTTCCACTTACTTAGGTCTTCTTTGAGTTCTTTCAACAATACTTTGTAGTTTTCAGTGTATACCTTAAAAGCTCCTTGGTTATGTGCTCTCAGGTTCCGCCCCTACAGGCTACGTCACAACACAACCACTGTGAGTTTCCCCACCCAGGTGAACTCCAAGGCTCCACCCTCCTTACAGTAACAGGCGCACCGAGGGAAAAAAATGGTCCAAAGATAGGAACAGATCAAAGCCCCAGAACTAACCAACCAAAAGTCAGACAACCTATCAGATGCAAAGTTTAAAACACTGGTAATCAGGATGCTCACAGAATTCAACGAAAAATTATCACAATTGCTTGAACAAATGAGGAGAGATCTGCAGGGAACCAATAGGGATGAGAAGGAAACTGGGACTCAAATCAACAGAGTGGACCAGCAGAAAGAAAAAAACATCCAACCAGAAAAGAGTGAAGAAACAAGAATTCAAAAAACAGAGGAGAGGCTCAGAAACCTCCAGGACATCTGTAGACGTCCCAACATCTGAGTCATTGGGGTGTAAGAAGGAGAAGAGGAAGACCAAGGGATTGAAAACTTATTTGAACACATAATGATGGAGAACTTCCGCAAGCTGGTGAAGGAAATAGACTTTTGAGAAGTCCAGGAAGCTCAGAGAGTCCCAAAAAAGTTGGACCCAAAGAGGAACACACCAAGACACATCATAATTACATTACCCAAGATTAAAAATAAGGAAAAAAATCCTAGAAGCAGCAAGAGAAAAGGAAACAGTTACCTACAAAGGAATTCCCATAAGACTGTCAGCTGATTTCTCAAAAGAGACCTTGCAGGCAAGAAGGGGCTGGAGAGAAGTATTCCAAGTCATGAAAGGCAAGGACCTACATCCAAGAATACTCTATCCAGCAAAGCTATCATTTAGAATGGAAGGGCAGATAAAGTGCTTTGCAGATAAGGTCAAGTTCAAGGAGTTCATCATCACCCAGCCTTTATTGTATGAAATGTTAAAAGGATTTATATAAGGTATGGAGGAATATCAACAGGGGAGGGGTAGGGGGAGAGGGCGGGAATGGGGCACAGAATAAGTAGCATAAATGGGAGGTAGAAAACAGACAGGGGGAGGTTAAGAATAGTATGGGAAAGGCAGAAGCAGAAGGACTTATGTGTATGACCTATGGACAAAACTAAAGGGTGGGGAAACGGGGATAAGGGGATGGGGGGAAACAAGGGGGGAAGAGTGGGACAACTGTAATGGCATAATCAATAAAATATAGTTAAAAAAAAAGCTCCTTGGTTAGATTTATTCCTGAGGGAAATAAATTCATTCCTAAGTATTTTATTATTTTTTGTTAT
The DNA here is from genome assembly GCA_004026765.1 of Micronycteris hirsuta. NCBI lineage: Eukaryota > Metazoa > Chordata > Mammalia > Chiroptera > Phyllostomidae > Micronycteris > Micronycteris hirsuta. The sequence continues at coordinate 14,398 of PVJI01005422.1, read as the reverse complement.
TGTAAATGAGATTGTTTTCCTAATTTCATTTTCAAATTGTTCATTACTAGTGTATAGAAATACAACTGATTTTTGTGTGTTCATTACATGTCCTTTATTATGTTGAGAAAGTTCCCTACTATTCCTACATTGATGAGTTTCTTTTTTATAATGAAAGGGTGATGGTTTTGTCAAATGATTTTTTTGCACCAACTGAGATGATCATGTGTTTTTTCCTTCATTCTATCAATATAGTGTATTATATTAATTTTTGTATTTGAACCACCCTTGCATTCTTAGGATAAATCCCACTTAGTCATGATGTATAATCCTCTTAATATGATGCTGGATTTGGTTTGCTAGTATTCTGTTAGGGAATTTTGCATCAATATTCTTTAACAATATTGATATATATAGTCTCCTTTTGACAGCTTTCCTTTTTTTTTAGTTGTTACTTGGTAGTCATTCCAGGAAAGTCAAAGATTGTTTATGAAAAAATGTATTATTCTGACTTTGAGACTGATATTTGGGAAGATAAAATTAAGAAGTATAATCAGAGTATATAAGATATGAAAGTAAGTCATAATTATCTAAGGGCATAAACAGTCACAGTGAATATTTTGGAAACACAGCAATAAATAACAATGTCAATAAATATAGATCTAACAGCCCAGGTGGAAAAGCATGGTATAGTCATATACAGAATACTGTGGGAGTCCAGAACAGGAGCAGCCAAATTAGATGGAGGACCAAGGAAGACAGAACACTTGGTGCTTTGGCTGAGTCATTGAGAGCAAAACCTAGCTGGGGAGGGAAGATATGTAGAATATTATAAATAACATAGGCTAGTAGTGTAAGTGCTAAATAAGGCATTCAAGTCGGTAAGTGACACAGGAAGTAACTTCTTACATGTATTAAAATGGTTAGGAAAGAAAAGAAGGTAGAATTTAAGGTGGTTTATAAAGTTCAGGTAGAACTGAGATAGAGAAGAAGGGAGTGGGGAGAATTGGAGTCTCAGGTGAAGACATCATTTGGGAGATGATATGTAGAAATTTCGGTGGCTGTGGATCATGGAAGGGAATAATGTTGACAATACATTTAGGAAAACAGGTTAAATTCCGACTAAATTAAGGTTGAAAATTAGGCTAAGTAGATCAGATAAATAAAAGAATGTACAATAGGGAAAAGAGAGGAGTGTGGAGACAGAAATACATATTGGACTGAGAGAAAGAGAAGGGAAAATACTTGAGGTATCTCCAAACCTCAAGTTGTAGTGACATAAGAAATAGGGAAGATAAACCAAACTTGTAATCAAACAAGTAAACATATTTGATGCCTACTTGGTGCAAAGTTCTTGAACAGCGCTTTTCAAAACATGGTTTAGGAATTCCTGTAGTTTCTTATGTGTCTTTCTGGCAGTTTCCTGCATTAATATTTAGAATGTGACAGTATCTGTTTCCTCTGTGAATATCATAGACAAGTCGGGTGTCAAAATGTGGATTCATTATGAGATTATTTTTTAATTATGTAAGTGATCCATGACTATGTTCTTGTAAAAAAAAATGGAAACAATATAGACAGAGCTTAAGGACTCCAATTCTGATCTTCTCTCTGACACCACTATTGATGTACTGTATATTCTAGAACTTTTGCCATGCATTTACTTAAGAATTCATAAAATTTTATAAAATATGCTTTTATAAAACAAATGTTTATACCGTAATTTTCCTTCTGCAATTAAAAAAATAATCCTATCCACCACTGGATTTATTTATCTTTTAAGCTCTTCATAAGTACCACAATTAATTCAGCCATTTACCTGCTCTGAATGCCCCAACTCTTCGCGGTGAAGGAGCTGGACAGAACTAGTATATAAAGAGATCCTTGTGCAAACATGCTGGTGTTTCCCTAGCATCGATAGCAATTAATGAAATTGCAGGGTCACAGGAAGGTGTATTTTAAAATATATCACATCATTCCAAGTAATCTTTAAAAATGCCTGTACCAATTTACACGCCCACGTAGAGATTTTTAATCACTCTTTTCTCGGCACTGATAGTTTTCCTCTACTGAGAGCTCCAGGCCAGGCAAACCCCGCCCAAGCGCCCGGCCCAGACCCAGACAACACGCCCCGGCCCAGCCCCGCTAGCGCCGGATTCGCCCCTCCAGCGCCTCTCGGAGGTCCCGCCTCCAGGCCTTGCCTCTTCCGAGGGTGGGCCGTGACGTCACGTCCGGCCGGGCGCCATCTTGCTGGCTTGCGGCGGGGCTTGGATGTAGAGGCGGTGGTGGCGAGGGCGTGGGGAAGGGTGGGGTGAGGGGGCGAGGCCGCAGCTAGTGCGGCGAAACTCTCCTCCGGTCTGCCCCACAGCGTGGGACGGCGTGAACCGGTGTCGGAGGGATGTCCGCCTTCTCTGAGGCGGCGCTGGAGAAGAAGCTGTCGGAGTTGAGCAACTCGCAGCAGAGCGTGCAGACCTTGTCCCTGTGGCTCATCCACCACCGCAAGCACTCGCGCCCTATCGTGACCGTGTGGGAGCGGGAGCTGCGTAAAGGTGAGTCGCCCGCTACCCCCAGCCCCGCTCCTCGGAAGCCCCATTTCCCCAACGACCCCAGCTCCCGGCCGCCTGCCACTCCCTTACCTGCCCCCCCACACCCGGCTCCCTGGCTCCGGTGTCCCGGGGGTTTGGAGGAGCAGCGTGCCGTGCGCTTCCCGCAAAGTCGGCACTTCGTAGGTATTGCTGAATAAAGGAGCGAAAGATTAAAAAAGAACTATTGATTTAACACAGAAATAGTAACCAGGGGCTGAGGACTCCGCACCTAATTAGGGCCAGAAATTCAGGCAGTCAGGTTTTTTGTTTTTTGTTTTTTTTCATTTTGTACATCAATAATGGAGGCTGGGTAAGGAGAAAGGTAGGGAAGGGTGGAAAGGAAAAGATTGGTGTGGGGTTGGGAGTTACTGCCATCATTTCTGTAACACATCAACTCAGTCTTGTAAAATCAGTAAAGGAATCAGAGTTTTAGAACTGGGGAGTTTAAAATAAGATGTGTAATGCAATGGAAAGAGTCCTGAATTTATAGATTTTAGAGGACTTGGATTGGGCAAATTTCTTGATTCCGGTATTGCAGTTTGCCTCACCTGAATATGAGGTAATTGGATTAAGTGATCTAAGGTCCTTTCTTCCTCTGTGATTATATGTAAGTCTGGGGCAGTGCCTTTAGTTTGCAGAACCTTCAGTAGTGCTTCTGTATAAGAAGTTAACTTTTGAGCAGTAGTCTGCTGTCACTAAACGATCCAAAATCATTCACTTCCGCACCTTTATCTGTAAGAACTGATTGTATGTTAGTGCGACTGAAGTTTTTAAAAATTCATTTGCTTAATCTTGGTTTGTACCTTCTTAATTCAGTGGGCGGAGAGAGTGGGCACTCTTCATTGCTGTTTCAGACAATCTGATGTGGAGAAAAGAAAGTTACTTATTAATTACGGGGCTTAATAAACTGTTATTAATCAAAACATTGCCTGTTTATGGCCCATATGAGAGCTATATGATGTATTAACATGAGAGCCAGTGTAGCATTGGCTGTATAGACTGGAGACAGAATATCCTTTTCTTGTGTGATTGCTTGTGGTTAATTCAGTAGAAGAAATTGATTTAGAGCTCCATTTTTTAGTTCATATATATGTGTATGTGTATTGGCTCTCAAGGAGTAACTTATCTTCTGTGAGTGGCCAGAAAGGTTTGAGAAATCCAGATGTGAAGGTCTGTAAAATAGCTGTGAGCTTTGCCCTAGCTGGTGTGGCTCAGTGGATTGAGCGCGGGCTGGGAACCAAGGGGTCCCGGTTGGATTCCCAGTCAGGCAGGGCACATGCCTGGGTTGCAGGCCAGGTCCCTGTGGGGGCCATGTGAGAGGCAACCATACATTGCTGTTTCTCTCCCTCTCTGTCTCCCTCCCTTCCCCTCTCTCTAAAAATAAATTAAAAGAAATAAAATCCAAAAAAAAAAAAAATAGCTGTGAGCTTCAAGAAGACAGGAATTATCTTTGCTTTTATACCTTACTAGATTTCAAAATCAGCAACAGGCGTATCCTCGCTCTCTTTTTTGGGGGGATAGAGCATTTAGAAACATATATAATCAATATGGGATTGATAGCAGACTATTTTGAGAACTACCACAAATCAATAGAAAAATGGTGTCAGTAGAAAAATGATAATACTGTTAAAGGCATTTCACATGATAGGAAACTTGAAAGGCCAATAAGTGATACTCAATCTAATCAGAAAAAAAAAAATAAAGCAGTGAGGTACCACTTTATATTCTTCAGCTTGCAAAATTTAAAAGTATGAAAATACCAGGAGTTGGTGAGGATGAGGAGAAACAGAAACTTTTTTTACACTGCTGGTTGGAATGTAAAAAGATCAGCTTAACAACCTCTGATGAAGTTGAAGGTAATATATTCTTTGACCCAGCAGTTTTATTTGTTTTCTTTCTAGGAGTAATATCCTAGAAGTTAATACTTGTGCTCAAGGAATTATGTTTATTACAGTCTGTTAATAACAGAATTAGTTAGAATATAGACAAATAAACATATTGTGATACTCATACAATATTGTACTGTCCAGCAATTTTCATGAATGAGTTAGATCTACATGAAACATGATGGTTTAAAAAACAACAGTAATCAAACAAAATGTTGAGCTGAGAAAGCAAAGTGCAGACCAGTATGCCATTTAGTAGTTTTAAACATGCAAAAAAAATACTATCGTTTATAGATACCTATAGTTCCGTTACATGCATAGTAAGGATTAACACTATATTCTAAGATAGTGGTGTTGACATAAGAAACATACAAACCTGTACAGAATTTTTAAGAAATATTTTGTGTTCACTTTTTATAGAGAGTGGGGAAAGGATGGAGAAACAGAGGTAGAGAAACGTCAATGTGCAAGACATTCATCGATCAGTTGCCTTTCGCTCACCAGCCAGGGACCTGGCCCTCAACCCAGGCATGTGCCCTTACTGGGAGTTAAACTGCTGACCTTTCAGTTTGCAGGCCGATGTTCAATCCACTGAGCCACACTAGCCAGGGCCCTGTAGAGAATTTTTATTAGAGTTTATTTTAGCCAAACTGACGACATAGGCCAGAGAGCAAGATCTAAAATGCTCTGGAGAATAACAGTTTTACAGCTTTTGTGCATTTAAAATTCAGGAAGGGAAAACAAGGCAGGGATTGGATTATAGGATAGTTAACAAGATAATGTGTTCTCTTGAGAATACCCTTTCAGGGGTATTCTGATATTTCAAAGGTTTATTAACGTACATGCATTAAGTACAATGGGCAGGGCTGGCTTAAAACCTTCCACGAAAGAAGTTACAGGCCTAGGGCAGGACTACCCACCATGACCTGCCCAGTTAGGAATTTGTGATGAGATCACCCTGTGAGGTTACTTTCCATAGAACCCCTTTTATTTGTCCATAGTGGTTAGTTACCATAAGGGAAAGAAGAAATGAAAATGAATTAGTGTTACCTTATATTTCATATAATTTTTTAAAAAAATTGATACAGCCCGGCTGGTGTAGCTCAGTGGATTGAGCGCGGGCTGGGAACCAGAGGGTCCCGGTTCGATCCCAGTCGGGGCACATGCCTGGGTTGCGGGCCAGGTCCCCAGTGAGGACCATGTGAGAGGCAACCATACATTGCTCTTTCTCTCTCCCTTCTCCTCTCTCTGAAAATGAATAAATAAAATCTTTAAAAAAATAAAATAAAAAAAAATAAAAAATTGATACAAATGTCGGAAATGATAAGCTATTTTATTTCTTGTCTGTGTTTGGGGATGTTTTCATTATGTGTAAATGCTCATAATTAGAAAAATTAAAGACATGTAAATAGATGCTTTAGGAGGAGAACGATACTGGGTGATGCTGGTAATGATGGTAATAGTGGTGGGTAAGGTCCTGATGCTGCACGTGCAGTTCTCAGTTCTGGGATTACCTGCCAAGGGCTTCCTTTCTTGACTCATGACTGTGCTTTGTAGGCGTAGCCTTTTCATCCTCACCCCTCTCTCCAGTTTTCCAATCATTTTAGGATCCTCCATTTCCTGTAGCTTAATGATAACAGCAGTAATTTACTGAGTACAGGGCATTGTTTTAGCCATCTTAATGTGATATCTTGAATGTTCACATTATATCTGCAAAATAAGTATTTATGAAAGGAATAGATCAAATTTGAAATAAATCAAGAAATAAACTAAGGAAAATTGGTTGAACATTTTCTATTAAGTTAGACACTAGCTTCTTGAAGTTCAAAGAAGAGAAGAATGTGATGTTGGTAGGAAAAATTACTGTTTAAAATATAAGAATGAGTATGTAAAATATGTTAGATGTGGTACTCCTTCAGTTATGAAGATTTCCCCTCTTTTTTTACCTGCTTTATCTTTGTCTTCTGTAAGAATTTCTGTTTGGAGGGATATACCCAAGGCCTTTATGAAGACCAAGTAGCTGTACTTTCCCTGACAAATGCAATAGAGTGTAATCAGAATTGTAAGTGACCATTTTGTTGTTTTGTAATGGCTTTTATTGAAATATAACATACCACACCGTTCACCCATTTAAAATATACAGCTCAGTGATTGTAAAACCATTACCTCAATCAACTTTAGAACATTTTTTATCATCAAAAAGAAACTCCATGCCTTTTATTTATTTATTTTAGAGACAGAGACAGAGACGGAGAGAAACAGCAATGTATGGTTGCCTCTCAGATGGCCCTCACTGGGGACCTGGCCTGCAACCCAGGCATGTGCCCCGACTGGGGATCGAACTGGGGATCAAACTAGCAACCCTTTGGTTCCCAGCCTGAGCTCCATCCACTGAGCTACACCAGCCATGCCTTTTAGCCATCATCCCTCAACCTCTCCCCCTACCTTCCCTAGCCTTAGGCAACCAACAATTTACCTTATTTTACCCTGTAGAATGTGCACCCGTGTTTTTTGCCCAAACTTTCAGGAAAAAGAAATTTTGGTTTTAATTTTTTAAATTAATTTTTATTTATATTAAGAAACAAAACCAATTATCATATTCTAGAGTATTGTTTTGCATACAGATTTCATTATTGCTCTCTAGAGCTACACTTTTAACACATAAGCATAAATAAAAGAATTAAAAACATTTAGATACAGAATTAGTACTATCCATGTATAATGCGCATCCTTATTTTCCCTCAAAATTTGGGCCAAGGTACACATTACATATGGCAAAATATGGTACTTTGTTTCTATAGATTTTCCTGTTGTTAGCATTTCATTAAATGGAATCATACTGTGTGTGGTCTTTTGTGCCTGGCTTCCTTTGCTTGACTTGTTTTCTAGGCTCATCCTTGTTGTAGCATGTATCAGTACTTCATTCCTTTTTATGGCGAAATAATAACCCATTGTATGAATTTTTCCTTTTATCAGTTGATAGACATTGGATTGTTTCCACTTTTAAGATGTTAAAAATAATGTTGCTACAAGCATTTGCATACAGGTTATTGTGTGGATTTGTTTTCATTTTTCTTAAATAGATAACTAGGAGTAGAAGAGTTAGGTCATCATATAGGAACCTACATATAACCTTTTGAGGAACTACCAGACCATTTTCTGCAATGACTTCATCATTATACGTTCCTAGTAATGGCGCACAAGGATGCAATTTCTCCACATCTCTGCCAACACTTGTTATCTCTCTTTTTTTATTATAGCCCACTCCCCTTGGGTATAAAGTGGTATCTTGTGATTTTGATTTGGTTTTCCGTGATGACTAAAGATTTTGAGCATACTTTCATGTGCTTATTGGCCATTTGTGTGCAGTCTTTTGTAAATGTTCTTTAAGTATTCTACGTACAAGTCACTTGTTGCATCTGTGACTGACAAAGATTTTCTCCCATTCAGTAAGTTGTCTTTTCACTTCAGAGCAGTGATCCCCAACCTTTTTGGCACCAGGGAAAGGTTTCGTGGAAGACAGTTTTTCCTCCACTGGGGGTGGGGGGATGGCTTTGGGATGATTCAAGTACATTACATTTATTGTGCACTTTATTTCTATTATTATTACATTGTAATAGATAGTGAAATAATTATAGAACTCAACCACATGCTAGGGTTAGCATATGGGCTTACCGAAACTGTGACTGAGACAAGTGCGCAGTGCAGGAAAGAGGCGCAGACAGAAGTGGTAAATAAAATAATGAGTTGGCCACAAGCAGACTGAAGTAAGTGTCAGATTATGACTTAAAGCCAGCCACCAGAGGCAGCAGTACAATCGAAGTACATCAGCTCACCTGCCGTTGTGAAGCATGCCACCAGATGCAGCTTAATTGTCACTTGCTGCTCACTGATAGGGTTTTAATATGAGTCTGCAAGCAATTGATTTATTATGGTCTCTCTGCAGTCAAACCTCTCTGCTAATGATAATCTGTATTTGCAGCCTGCTCGCCAGCACTAGCACCACCGCCTCAGCTCCACCTCAGATCCCTAGGCATTAGATTCTCATAAGGAGCGTGCACCCCAGGTCCCTCGCATGCACAGTTCACAGTAGGGTTCCCGCTCCTATGAGAATCTAATGCTGCTGCTGATCTGACAGAAGGTAGAGTTTAGGAGGTAATGTGAGCGATGGGGAGTGGCTGTAAATACAGATGAAGCTTCGATTGCTTGCCATCTGGTCCTTAGCCTGGGGGTTGGGGACCCCTGCTTTAGAGAATGTTAATTCACTCTATTATCTTCTTTGTGTCAGGCATTGGATATTGCACTGATAAAGAAAACAAAGTTTTTATGTCATATATTTCAATAAAAAAAATAACAAGGAAAGCAAGTTTGTTCCTTCACCTATAGAACTTACGGTCTTATGGGGAGGGCAAAAAAACAAGAAATCTTTATTAACCCATTTAAGGAGAAAAATCATAAGTAGTTAAGATGGTGAGGGGAAATTATCTGTGTAGACTGAATTTTAATTAAAAAAAAAAAAAAAAGACAAAATAAAAGCCTTTCTGACCCAGCTATTCCATAAGGAAAGGGGGCATTCAGCTACTGGGAATATATGCAGATTCTGAGGTGAAAAAATAGTTAAGAGTGCAAAGAGCCAAACCTGGGAGTGTTCAGCCCTTGAATGTTTGTTACTGTTTTTCTCCCAACTAGCAACTAAATGTTAGATTATTTAAGGTGAGATTTTCCTTGTAATCATTTGTTAAAATCAGCACTTTGTTTTCAATAAACTATATTAGGCATTTTCACAGAACTAATTATCTTTTTTTTAAATTGGTTTTTAGAGGAATAGGAAGAGGGAGCGAGAGAGAAAGAAACATCGATTTTTGTTCCACTTGTTTATGCATTCATTGGCTGATTCTTGTATGTGCCCTGACCAGGAATGGAACCCACAGCCTTGATGTGTGGAGCCAGCAGTTTAACCAACTGAGCTATCTAGTCAGGGCTCTAATTATCACTAATAGTGTATTACTGATGGGGGGTTATGTGTTGGTTAGCAGTAGAGAGTGGGCCCCTTCAGGTAGTGGTTTTCCTTTCTCAGTTTTTAGCCTCCATATTCCAGCATATTGCCTTTGGTGAAGTTCTTAAATATGTTCAGTTAACATTCATATTAATGAATATGATTTGAGGTTTGTAAGAGGTACTGAAATAATTACTGTGCATTCTTAACTGCTCTAATTTATTTGGTTTTAGAAAAACAGAAAAGGCAAAGAACATTTTTGATATGTTTTAAAAACCTAGCAATATAAATCTTTAAAATGAAGGGATTCTATTTTGGATTGACAATTCATTGGCTTTTACACTGTCTGATACTGTTACTTGCTTCTCTTTTAGAGTTAGAATTGAACAAGTAGACGGAGTTTATATTTCATCAGTTTTTAACCTGAAAGTGTTTGGTGTTCTCAAACTGCATGACTCATGAACACCCATGTGATCATCGCCCAGCTTCAGCTCTCTTAAAAACTATAAAAAAGTTAATTTCTTAAAATATCATTAAATGTCCAGCCAGTGCCGTATTTTTTGGAATATAAGACGCACCTAGGTTTCAGAGGAGGAAAATAGGGGAAAAAATTGAAGCAAAAATTGTGGTAAAATATTTAATAACATAAATAACATAATATTTCATCAATGTAAATGTAAACAGAACTCAACAGCTACATTCTGACTATAAGACGCACCCCCATTTTCCTCCCAAATTTGGGTGGGGGCAATGTGTCTTATAGTCCAAAAAATATAGTATATGTTTCCTTGATTGTCTCACTTTTTTTTCTTTTTTAGCCATTTGTTTGTATCAGGATCCTAGTACAATTTGTTTATTGCATTTGATAATGGCATTGCTCGAGTCCCATTACATCTGTGGATACTCTCTTTCATTTTAAATTTATTCTTTGAAAAAACCAAATTGGTGGTTCTATAGAAATTCTCAGTCTAGAGCAGGGATTCTTAGACTGTATGATTTAAGGACTTTTACTCTCTTAAAAATTATTGAGGACCCCAAATCTTTTAAGATGTTTAAAAATATTTACTTATTTTAAATTTACAATGCTGAATTAATTTTATGTTAACAAAATTATATTTTTAGTGAAAAATAACTTTTCTAAAAATTATTAAATGAGTATGTCACATTTTGCAAATCTTTATACGTCTTAATTGAAGAGAGCTGGATTATTATGTCTGCGTTTAAATTGTCTTGCTGTATTATATATCACATGCCCTCACTGTGCACATGTGAGAGATGAGAGTGTGGTGAAAACAGTTCTGATTTCATGGCACCTGTGAAAGGGTCTTGAGGACCCTGGGGATCCATAGACCCTATGCTGAAAACTAGGCCGTTTCCTATAAATGGGTAGACCAAGAGGCTAGGACACATTATTTTGCCTTAAGCAGACATGTTTCTTCCAAAATATTAATTCCTACTCACCGTGAACTTAAACTGAATTGATATTTCTTTTTGGCCTATAATGTAATTTTCTTTAGGTTCTCTTAGTATGACATAAAGCTTTTTTAAAAGTTAATGTTTTTGCCCTGGCTGGTGTGGCTCAGTGGGTTGGGCGCGGGCTGGGAACCAGAGGGTCCCAGTTCGATTCCCCATCAGGGCACGTGCCTGGGTTGCGGGCTGGGTCCCTGGTGGGGGCCATTTGGGAGGCAGCCATACATTGCTGTTTCTCTCCCTCTCTGTCTCCCTCCCTTCCCCTCTCTCTAAAATAAATAAATAAAAATCTTTAAAAAGTTAATGTTTTGATATTGGTTTCGCTGCTGCAAAATTTAATTTAAGCAATTACCCTAACATTTCTAATAAAAATAAAGGTATGCTCCTACATTAAACAAACATAATTTGATAATCCATAATTTTACAGGTGTATTTTGGATGAAATGAATTTTTCATTGATATTTATAAGGAACAGTTTCTATTGGTTTGCATTATTCAGCAAGTACCTGTTGAGTTCCTGCTCTGTTGCTAGACCAAGGATGATTCAGTAGGTGAGAGACACAGCTGTCTTCATGGAGCTTACCTATCAGGCAGGGAAATTGACTGTACTACACTAGTAACTGCACAGTGATACACAGGAGAAATATAAATAGGAAACTAACCATGTTAGGAATTAGGGAAGGCATCTTTGATTGAGATTTGAAGTGTGAGTAAAATTTACTAGGATCTGTATAAAGTATGTAGACATAGTTTTCACTGTTGCTTTAATTGTTCAGGTGTGGTCTTAATGTAGATCAGATGTGTTTGACATTTTAAATACAACATTTCAGTTTATAACTCCTTTTTGGAATTAGGCAGGATAAACAGTGTATGTTAATTTATGTTACTAAATATTCTACTTATTTTATTAATGGTTTCAGCTGGTGATTTAAGAGACCCTATTGATAGAAGTGGTAGGTGTTAATGTATCACAGCCCTTTTTTTTTTTTAAGTTCATTATTACCCCCACCTATTTGAAATGGCTTCTTATAAGTTTAGATGATATCTGCTGTATTTCTAGATTTATCATTCTGCTCCATTAGTCTATTTGTACTGCTGTATTCTGTGTTAATGTTTTCACATCTGGTAGGACATTTCTCCCCCACCCCTATTCCTACCCTGCCCCCTGCAGATTGCTCTTTTTTCCCCTTGTATATTTTTATCTTGTTTTTCTATGTAAACTCTAGAATCGGCTTGTCAGAAAATTAGTATTTTTGAAGTTACACATTAAAGAGAATTCACATCTTTATGATGGCTAATATTAGGCTGAGAATTGTTCAGTCTTATTCTAAATGTATTTATTGTAATTATTATTTAAATAGTAATTACAATAAATATTTATTGTAATAAATAATGGCTTTCAAACTTGTTCACATGTCAGTTCTGATACCTTGTAAAGCTCTGTAAAGACCATGATGAAATGTACACTTAAGTTTAAAATAACTGTCTAACTCTGCATCTGTTTAGTATAGGCTTAATAGAAGGAAGTGTCAAAGGATTATGCTGAAAGACTTAAAACTGAAAATAATGCATTTTTAATTAGTGTATTTATTTAGTAATTTGGTAATGTGATTTGCATTGGTGATTTTTTGTAATGGAATACTTTGATCCTACTCAAGGAGCATCATTTTGCTTCAAGAGCATGGTTTAAAACCTTAATCAATTTAACAAATTTTGTCTGTATCTTTAATATTTTCATAAATCATAATGTGTTCTATGTTCTGATTGCTTTTTAAAACAAGTGAAATTTGGATAGCGAAGGGCCATATTTTTGCTGCCTTATTATCGAAAAATTTAGTTTACTTTGTGGAGTATAAAGAAAACTATATCAAGAAAATGAGACTTCTGCCAAGATGGCGGCATAGGTGGACGCACTGCACCGCCGCTCATAACCAGAGAGTTTAAACAACGAACTCAATAGCGAAAAATAAACAACCAGAACGGACAGAATCGAACTGAAGGGAAGTCCAACATCCAGGAAGTTGGGGAGGACGTACATCCAGGCCGGTAAGTGGGGCAGAACCAAGCGGAGGAGCGGAGTGAGAGACAGTTTGCCCGGAGGAACTCACCCCGGGAGCGCCTAAACAAAACACTACCCTGAGCAACGGGTGAACCTCGCAGGCCGGCAGCATAACCGGAGAGGCCAGTGGGAACCAGCAGGGCCGAGACTGGCGGAAAAGGCAGTGGGGAACTGGGGAGCAGAGGGTGATAGGGAGCGGCAGTGAACGGCAGACGCCATTGCTCCCTCTCAGGCCCCGCCCCCAGAGGAAACGTCACAAAAAAGCGACCCAGGTTGCCAGGCACCAACAAACACTTAAGACTCCGACAGGTGCGCCAAGATAAAAAAGAATGAAAATGGCCAAAACGAGAGATCAGAACAAATTACAACTAATGGACGAAGAGATAGCCAAATTAACAGATGCCCAGTTTAAAACACTGGTAATCAGGATGCTCACAAAACTGGAAGAAATAGTTGAACAAATGAAGAATATGATAAAGATAATGGAGGAAGATTTACAGGGAACCAACAGGGAAAAAAAGGAAGCTGGGACTCAAACCAATGGGGTGGACTAGAAGGAAGAAACAAGAATTCAAACAAATGAGGAGGGACTCAGGAACCTCAGAGACATTTGTAAACGACCCAACATCCGGATCATAGGGCTGCCAGAAGGACAAGAGGAACACCGAGAAATTGAACATATTTTTTTTAGTATATGTGCTGCCGAAGCGAGCACGAAATTGAACATATTTTTGAACAGATAATGAACGAGAACTTCCCAAATCTGGCCAAGGAAATAGGCTTCCTGGAAATCCAACAAGCTCAGAGAACCCCAAAGAAGCGGGACCCAAAGAGGAACACACCAAGGCACATCGTAATAACATTATCCAAGGTCAAGAATAAGGAAAGAATCTTACAAGCAGCAAGAGAAAAGGAGACAGTTACCTACAAAGGAATTCCCATAAGACTGTCAGCGGATTTCTCTAAGGAGACCTTCCAAGCGAGAAGGGGCTGGAGAGAAATATTTCAAATCATGAAAATCAAGGACCTACAACCAAGAATAATCTATCCAGCAAAACTATCATTTAGAATGGAAGGGCAGATAAAGTGCTTCTCAGATAAGGTCAAGTTCAAGGAGTACATCATCACACAGCCTTTACTATATGAAATGTTAAGGGGTTTTATATAAGGACTCATGAGAGAAGGCACCGAGGCCAGACCAGCTACCGGGGAACTCAGATCAGTCACAGCCAAGACGCTTGTGAGGTAAGCAAGCAAAATACAACCAGAGAAACAAATTATAACCAGAGACATTGAAATGTAGAACAATCTGGCAGTAACCAGAGGGGAGGGGGAAGGGGATAATGGGGACAAGGGTATTCAGGAACTGCTACAAAGGACACATGGACAAAACCAAGGGGGAGGGTGGAAGCAAGGGAGGGAG